>DWFT01000809.1:0-10654 GCA_018246795.1 Microceris patrobas patrobas
ACGTAACTGATGAACCGTGGGATGGTACTACACTCCTCTGCCTACCCCTTCGGGGATTATATGCGTCGTGCTACGTTTAATCATTTGTGACTTTGCAAGACAAGCGGAAAGGCTGATATTCTACCAATGTAAGATGGCAGATCTGCTTCATTTTTATTACAATTTTTACTTTGATGTTTTATAGTTGATATAACCGTTTTATATTTGTTGATATTTATTTCATTGTTAGTTTCTTCTTTAAAACGTATTCCACTGTTTATAAGAAAATGCTTTATAGTAATTTTCCTAAGCTTTGATGCGATTTCGTTTAGATACATACTACTATTGTAGTTTATTGTTAAATACATGAACGGGTCTAGTTTTGGTTTTGGTTTTCGTTTTTTAGGGTTAAGACACATATATTTAAACCATTTGAATTAAAAGCATTTTAATTTAGTTATATTTGAGAATGCACAAATATTCAACTCAACATCTTTTAATAGTATTTTAAATTCTCTCAAAGTCTCCCAGATTAGCGTCAATGAGCCGCAGCTTACTGTCAAACTGTTCTTATTGCCTCTCGATAGTTTCGCATTGGCTTCCAAGCAAGTTGTTGGCTCCTTGGGTTAGGCGTTAGTTGCTTTAGTTATTACTTTGTTGGGTTGTCATGTCGAAGCCTCTTGCATTTGCCGTGGTGATAGGTGCGGATCCTGCAGATCTAACTGGCGATACAACACGAGATGACAGTGACCGAGTTAACTTCAGTTAGCTCACTAAAATACCACTAGCCTCCCACAGACATTTTTTCTGAAGTCTGACTATCATGAATCATATTTTAAATCCCACTATTGAACTACTTTTTATAGGTATTATTGGTAACTGGTGCACAAGTCAACGGTTTTTTTTTTCTAGATTCTTTGGTGTTGTACTTAAATAAAAACAAGTATTGTGAATTAATACTATAGAATAATAGTGTAGTTCACAAAGAATACTAACATTAATATTTGGCGTTTCTCTACAAATAGTTTATTTACGAATTTTGTTCCGAGTTTTTCTGGCCGGCTGTTTGTAGTATTTCTTTAGAATTAAAAGCAAAATCACCCAAGGGATGACCTATTTATAGCAGTGTATTAATGATGATAATGAAATTATAAGGAATTCAAATTTTAATTAGGAGCAAATTCTTTAGATATAATTGTTATCAGCTGTTGAAATAATTAATGTATTAAGTGAGATTATTCGCAGTATGTACGTTTGGATATAACAGTTGGCAGTTTACGCTCGCTCAAGCGGAAGCGATAACGGTCCCACTTCCCCAGTCCCACTCCCCCTCGTCCCGCCGCACTCCGCCGGGGCGCGCCGGGGACAGGGATGTTGGGATTTACTAATATAATACGATAATTTCTCCGCTGGCAGATGACGCTGCATGCAACGACAAACAAAGAAATTTCTTTGTAGTCATGCGATTGAATTCGCTCCCTCAATTTCGTACCACCTATTTATTATCGAATTTACATTTGGCCCATTTTCTGTATAATCATTGTTATTTTACCCTTGGTTACTTTAGAGGCATATATTACATAGAAATATTCGGCTGTTATTTGCAATATTATGTTCTATAACGTTTTAACGAATATACAGAGAAACGCCTTGTCTGGTTTACAATTTGCAAAGCAAGTACATACGTCATTTCTTAAAATGTAGGTACTCGAAGCGAAGGATGATTAATTTGCTGTTTTAATTTGCAACCATGAGAAAACTGTTGGTAAATAAAATAAATAAAATGAAATGCAAAATAAAAATTGCAATAAGCGAGATGATATATTGCTGGATAGAACGTTTGTCGGAATTGCAAATATGTACAAAGTAAACCCGCGATCTTGACCCCGAGGCGCGCGACTCAAACATTTAAGCGCCAATTGGCGTTCGTGTCTATTTCACTCCTTCACTAACTCTCAGATCACGCGGGTTTGGTAAACCTACTGTCTACACTATACTGTAACCTGCTAACTTACTATGTTATGTACCTTCTAACTAGCCTACTAATTGATGCTATATACTTTTAACTATTTGCACACTTCTTACTAATGTACTAATTATTCGTAAGTATATCATATGGACTGAAGAAGTATATTCTTTATTACACTGTTTGGCATAACTGATTTCTTCCGTTCAGGAGATAATGTGTTTTATACTTTATGTTATAATTACTAAACCGGTATTTCGCGCTGTTAGTTTGCTATTTACGGTTGGCTTTGAATGCAAAGTATAGAATGTTATAATAGCCTTTGAATTCTTATTTATTGGGTCATTAAGACCAAAGTGATGTATGTAGGTATGATTTTTTTAAAATATGAACGTGTCGCTTACTTTATACGTATCGTGATTTCTGTTAAATTTGTCGTGAATACGAAATTAAAAGTGCATATTCGTACATTTAGTACTTTTCTGTACTCTGATATATACATTAAAATATATAAGCGTATGGAGTAAAATTAACTAGAATTTCGCGGAATTCCTGCACTTTGTTTTCTACTGGCTTGTGAAGGGTAATAAACAATGAATGTAGTGTTTTTAAACTCACATACAATGTATTTTGATATCCTCTCGTTTTCTATAAGAACTATTACAATAGTATCACGCTCGTAGTCGATAGAGACTTTTCTTTTTGTTGGACCTTTTAAATTTTTATCATTCAACTTTTGGATATGGGTCCCCTCTAGGCCATAGTCATAGTTGATAGAGACTAATGTTGTCTATTTACAGTGCACGTTTGTCTAGCATCAAAATGGTCACATTAAAAATATTAACTCGCTCTTGACACAGTTACCGCCGCGTCGCTCGGCCGTCTGCCCCTTGAACAATGAAATTATCTTCGTTCATACGTTGGTCTCTTTCGTACATAATAGTTTATTATAAACAGACAAACTGAAAATAAATCAATTCCACAAGTATAGACCGACTTCCTGCATATTCGTGTGGTACTACTGCGTGAGTTGATTAATTTATAACTACCTAATGAATATAATATATGACTAATTAAATTACTTAATATATATTTAACGTAATTTAACTTGGTATTTTATGTGACAATTGACAGTGACCTATTTTATATCTGTGGGAATAAGTGCCTTTGTAAATGGCTATTATAGCAATAAAAGTGGCGGGTAGATGCGGGTAGTATATTTATTATTTACTACATATTTAGAATTATTAAGATATTAACAGATTGAATTATGTTTCGTTTATTAATATATTATATTATAATTTAATCTATATTTAATGGGATTTTTTTGTAAACAGAACTTCAGTCGCAAAATATGACTTGGACACGACATTTAAGATTTTTTTAGCATTTTGTATGAGGCCACACAGAGCTGTGTTTATATTTTGCTTGTGTCGTTTAAAAAAAGACGTGAAGTCAAATATTTTCTGTGAATTCGGCGTGCGGAATGGCAAATAGCTGTGTGACGTAAAGCTATGTAGTCTGTGGAGTGGACGCGGTGGGGCGGAGCGAGCGCGCGTGGAGCGGTGCGCCCGCGCTGACGACCGTGACCTTGCGCGCGCGGTATATGCCTGCGCCCACTTGTCACATATTAAATACAACACACGGAAAATGTTGACATCTGGATTGATTGAAAAATACGCATTGTACATATTTATTTAGTTCTGCCCAGTACTCACGTTCCGGACGATCTCGGTTTTTTTGACCTTTTTTTGTTTATTGTTCTGTAGGGTGATACAAAACGTTTGAGTTCCGTTCGAGAGGAAATCAAGGCGTGATATTATGTTATGTTGTGTTTAGTTTATATAAAATAGATGGCTTGTTATCGATGTCTAACGATTGACTTGATTTGCAAATGAATTTCATCATTTCAATGCAAATGGAGTCGTTTATACAGAAAACGATTTAACTTTAGGTTTCTTAGACACAATCTAGTTAGTATGCTAATGAAAACGATTTATACTAATAGTTCACCACGATTATTTCGGTCGTGGTGCCCAGGTTAGACAAAAACATGTGATATTTATGTGTATTTTTTAAATGTAGAGATTTTTTTAAACATAGAAGCATGAAGTACGTTCAATATTTTTGCTTCTGCATGTGAATTCTGGACAAAGTGTTATACATGTCACTAAATATATACCGATATACTACTACGAAGTTCCAAGAAACTGCTTGTACCTAACTGTCCTGTCCTATCGGTTAATTAAAGCAATATATAATATCATAGCCTCATGCTCCGACTCACCAAGAAAAGCATATCAGAGAGAATCCACGTAGATTGATCACTGCTCGCTGCTTGACGGGCTGTCAGAACTGAATAGATATTCCGTTATTAATAAGTACGTATACTATACCGCTACTGTAGATTCCCTTGGAGCAACGTATGTCGCAGGCTAGAAGCTTCTAAAGCCTCCCAAACGATTCTATGACAAGACATTTCCAAGACCTGTTTGCTTGGTTTGGGCAATAATCACTATGCAAGAATGTAGTTAACGACTAATATATAGACCCGTTTCATTGCGAGTGTCAAGAATACATTTAAGTTCTTAAACAAAATCACTTCCAACTTGGAATTTATGTTGCATAATTTTAATGGGATTTCATAACATTTACTGAATGTTATGTTATATGACCTATTGCCAACCCGTTTCATCTTTTCGCTTTTGGCCACAAAAATGCATTAGCAGATGTGTTTGTCATTTCAATTTAAATGCGACACAATCAGATCATGCGTTGATAGGTTATTCATTGGATCGCAAGGACGCTTTTAGTACCTATTTGTTAATGTATTAATGCTCTTATGACGAGTGATGCGTTCTCGGCTCTTCCTCTAATTGATGTGCAAACTGTTTGCATCAAAGATACAAACGAGTTCTAAAGGATGAATACAATACGCAGCTGCAGGTAAACGGACATACAGGTAATTGCGATGTATAAAAAGCCAATAATAAAGTCACATTGACCGCTAGTCTCATATTACGATTCGCTGTTTAGCCACGGAACGTTAGTATAAGTGACTCACGCCGCGATTAGCTCTGTTTTCAATTATAGCAACTGCTAAATATCGAATGGTCTAGCTTAATTATTGGAGATAATTCTTATCAATTATTCTCTTTAAATTATGCTTTTTGCAATGCGTTTCGATTTATATTCGTTATTATATCTTCACGCTATTAGTTACAGGGTGGGCATCATGCGCCTAGTATCTTTATGTAATCTTACAGAGCTACCGTGCTTTCTCTACATATGTATGTATATGACTCTTTTCGTACATGCACACCGGTTTCGGAGAGTTGAATTTTGGTTTATATACCTATATTTATATAAGCCATTTGCAATGTAAACACAAAGTGCATAAAAGAGATATATTGCCAATGCCAATGCCAGGGCAGCGGAGTAGCGAAATGAGGTCGTCCGGGCGGTCGCGTGGCTGGAGAGCGGTAGAGAGACGTCCGTACGTGCTCGGCGCGGTCGCGACCGCCAAGTGGCCTGACTCTATGCCAAAGAGTATCTTAACAAAATCGCCTCTCAGCTCTAAAATCGTCACAGAACGAGCTATATTATATATTATATGAGGGCTTCTTACAATATAAATGATATATTTCGTATATAAATAGCAAGACATGTTTCCGTATAGCACGACATATTACGCAGTAATGACCGTAAATATATACATTATAGCACAGTATATCCATATAAATTATAGATCTGCCCATAACGACGTTCAATTATCGAACCCCAAATTACTACGTCATGTGATTTTAGGTTACGAACAAATAATTGAATGCGTTTGATGATACTGGCGTGGATTCACGAGGTATTATGGTAATGGGCGGACTGGACTAATGATATGTCGACTGTCGAGGCGATTAAATACGCTAATGACTATAAAATGATAACCTAATTATTAAATAAATGCTAATGGTGAGTTGTCACAATCAATTGACATGTTATCTGTCGTTTAGATCGATTATTTTGGGATTCCTTCTTAGGTTCACTTCCTGATGATAGCGTTTCCGTGAACGTGGGCTTACGTAAACTCAGCAGTCTCGTCCACGCTGCGATGGTCAAGGTCGGGGACTTAGCAATACGTATGCTCTCTCTCGCTCTTCTATATCGAATAGTGAGCATTTTACATATCATTTACAAAGAGGTCAGTCATTCTGTCCGTTAAGTGGATTATATTAGTCGATTGCGTAAGGAATTTGAACACCACAGCGTTGCCACGTGATTTAGTTATGATTATAACACGGTTTCTCTTAGTTTCTTCAGAAATGTCCTAGAGGTCGTTTGCAATGTAGGCGATTTACTTGATGATCGTGAAATGATTGTCAAGTAGGTATCGTCGTTTTCATTCTGAAACGTTTATCTACCAAAGTACTATTATACAGTTATTGTACATTTAAATTTTGCTATTTTCATTTCACATTAAACATAAGTCACAATTTATCAAAGCTTTTACCATAAATCTTCAAGAAAGCCAGGTTATTGTTGTGTTTAGATTGTTCTCGATGAACCCGATGACGTCGAGGTGTTCTCTGACCGAGGCTTACATCGCACCTATCTTTCACCATTCTTTTATTTGGCGAAACAGTTGTTCCGTCATACAAAAAGTCCACGGAGCCGCAGAGAACCTGTGCAAGCAAGTAATCTAAGCCGCACACGTTTTGAAAAACATACCTCTTTATTTATTATTTAATTACAATGTACGGAATTAAGAACGGAATATGGAACTACATTTATAGTCTACGTTCTAGTTGGTCACGATAAATTTATGTTCTTGGTTCGATTACACTATCAGCACATAACGACTTGAAAAAATGTACTTCAGTATATCTCGAGTAATTACTCGTAGGAACCACGTGGTTTGCCATGCGGACATGAGTCGCCTATCTCGTATAGTAATTGATGTGTACATACATAATGCATAACTTGTGTTTATGTGTAACTGTGGGCTGTCACAGCTTCTATTTGTACATATCTGCCGCCATGTTTTCACATCGTTGTTTACATTTTATTTTGTCCTCGCAATTATTGATACGAGAAACATTATTCCAGTGATCATTTGAGTATTATGTTACGTCGACGAATGTAATTGTAAAATCATAACTCTATATCCACGCGATGTATTTCGTAGCTACCAATTCTGCTGAGCTTTTCATACGTTGCAGAATATATATTTGGCGTTTTTATTACTTAATTAACTATAGAATCTGCGATAACAACATAGAGATATTAAATTATATAGTGTGGGGAGGACATACGGCTGCGTGCAAGCGGCAATGTCCAACGGTTTAGAAAGAGAGAAACGATCGAGTTAACTATGTCTCTCTATCTTACTACTGACGCAACTCACACTAGCGCTACCTGTGCATGCGCAAGTAGAAAGAGACAGATAGTTAAGCTCATTTGCTTTCTCTTTTTCGATGGACACATTTTAGGCTGGGTCCTCTAATCTACGTATAATATATCTATGGATAACAAGTTTAGTATTTGACATTTAAGTGTATTTACTTCAACCAGTCCGTGGCATCTATTATTTTAGGTATCTATATTATTTTCTATATATAAATAATCTGTGTATCCATGAAGTGTGTATCGCTAATGATTTTCTAATAAACGTATTGGAGTTATGCACGACCTATATTTACGGTTAGATTTGATAGCGTGACATTATAGTGTTCCGCTGGTCACGTTATAGAAATGGATTTAAAATTAGAATTTATGGCGCACTATTTTAATACGATTTTATGTGATATGCTTACATGAATGCAATTTTCTCACACGGCCATCTGATATCAAAGTAGGCAGAGTAGAAGTAGGTAACTATTTACAAATATAGGCCTACAGAAGAAAACATTTTGTGGTCATCACAAAATATCCAATCGTATCTACGACCGCGGCTCACCAGGTTCACTAGCTACTCGACCAACGGATCATTTACATCAATGATCACTTATATATGGACTTCAGAACGGATACATTATTGAAATTATTTTTTTTAAATTACAAGTATTAGAATATTTAAAAGTTCACACATAATTAGACGCCGTCACTACCACAAATGTTTTCGAATTATACCTGTGAGTTATAAGATATATTGTTATGTAGTTTAAGTTACATTGAATCGATGTGGTGTCCGAGGTGTAACCCATATTAGAGCGTCGGAGCGAGCGTATTTGCGAGGGCTGTGAACTTGTGACCTCGATTAGTGCGCTCGTCATGAGCTCGCTCTTCCCTATTATCGGATCGTTCAGTGTGGGTGCCGGCTGGCTGTGTTTAGGCGGCGGGGAAGTTTTCTTTTACGATATCAATTGGCTGCTACCGCGTTCTTTGTTGTTTGTAAATTTCCAATTTGTTCGACGAGTCTGCACTATTGTCTATTTCACAATCTTTGTTTAAATAATCGTTTCGTTAAGATGGCAGAGTCATGAACTTTTCAGGTGGATTGGGTGTATTGCTTTATTGCTTACCATTTAGCACATTATTCTTATTCAAGTTTCATAGATTACGTTGGTTAAGCCGGATATGAAAGTTCAATTATTTGTTTCGCTCAAAATATGAATCGGAGCTAGTCAATGTTTGCAGCATATCGAGTAGTACTGTTAACTCTTCCTTTGTCCAAATTTTTGTACAATTCGTCCCTTTTTGGATAGGTAAAATTACACCTGTCATTTGTTTACTGTGCTCAGTGATTTTGAAATTGCTGTGATATGTGAAAATGTGATTTTACAATGTTTTACTAAAAATCAAGGTACACCATGTTTCCATTATTGGAGGTTAAAAGTATGGGAAAAGGATTTGAATAATATGTAAGATTGACGTTAATTTACTAAATATTTTCTCGTCAGTTACTACTATCATACAATTTTTCTTTGACATCACGTCTAAGTCTACTCGTGGACACATTAACACAGGATTATGTGCGCGAGGCGGCTCCTAAAATACTGTTATATTACGTATGTATTAGAATCGACTGTATAATGGCTCGTTGCTTGGCGAGATATGAATGTGTTTAGGAACGAGTTTTGTGCGCGCTTTTACACAGTAAACATCGAACGTGAGGCTATTCTTTAGTCAAGGATACACACTAGTTCACAATGTACTGTAGCCGATTTTAAGAGGTTAATACTTTTAGAAGTATATGTATGAGTGTCCGTGCATGTGTGTGCGTGTGTGTAGTATACTGTTTATCTTAAAACTTCAATATATTTGCGTTGTTTACTGTATAATTTTGTGAAGAGATATGTACGTTTCATTGCCAAAAAAAAGTTGCGCTATCACGAATGCATTCGTACGAAGAACATTCGAGAAAGTCAGTTTTGTTAGAATAACAAGATAAAATTCTTTGTTTATTGTTCACATTCAATATAATATCTATTGATAATATTGTGATTTATTGTAAAAAAATAGTGCTTCTTTATCGTTCACTTATCATTTTATCCTATAAACGTACCATTACACCTATAATCCCCGAAGGGGTAGGCGTACGAGTGTAGTATCCTGTAAATTAGAAAAAACGTACAAACCATATACCGTTTAACTTCATTCTGAAATTAAAACAATATATATTATATAACCGAACTAATATCTCTAAAATATATAATATTTATACAAAGTGAATCACATTTTCAACTAAATCGTTATTGCTCTTATTCGCATCGTCACTGTTATGGGTCGTTTCTCAATATCTTAATGCAATCCAAGTGCTTTGGCAAATGTCACACACCCTAGAGAAAATTGTTGTGAACTCTAAGCGTGCAGGTTTCCTCGCTACGTTTTCCTTCAACGTTACATTATGCGATACAGTTGTGTTTATTGACTATCTATCTGAACACTGTACCGAGTCATCGTACGCGTTGTTTTCTCGCCACAAGGACAGATCCGTGTCGCGGCCTGTGGCCTTGCATTCTATCGCTTTAAAAGCAATCAATTACCCTTCAATGGAGTTAAATTACTCTTCAATGAAATTAACTTACTCTCTACAAATAGATTCCAATCGTTCGTATTTTACCTTACATTTAATCAAAGTAAGGTACGAATTTTAAACATTTTACTGTAATATTTTAATTGTAGATGTAGATGTAGATTGTAGATGTAGATGTAGATTGTAGATGTAGAATATTTTAATCGTAGATGATGATGAAATGTAGGCTACCTGTTCAAGACTAATAACGCTAGGTGCTTTTATAATCACTACGTAAATGTTTTATTTCAACAGTTCGTTACATTAATTTGTCTCAAAATTGTTGAAAAAAAAACGTAACATCACGCCTGTAATCCCCGGAGGGGTAGGCAGAGAAATGAAGTACACTCCCACATGTCACCAGTTACGTTCTCAAAATTGGTCTTTGGACTTATTGGTATGAATGTATAGTGCTAAGTCGTTATTAGTTTTATAGTCACGTTATAGTAATCGATATATTCTGACATTTGTTTCTGTTGCCAACATATAAAAATCTATGTACATATGTATTTGACAAATTTTTGTGTCTATTTTTAATACGAAGAAGGAAGTATTTTCTTTTTAAACGAACGTAACTTCACGCCTGTAATCCCCGAAGAGGTAGGCAGAGGAATGCAGAACACCCCCACGTTTCACCCGTTACGTTTACGTCCCACTATGGAATAGGTGGTGAGCCTATTGCCATGCATCGGGCACATATC
>DWFT01000810.1:0-10653 GCA_018246795.1 Microceris patrobas patrobas
AAACCCGCGTCTAACAGTGGAGCCATAAAAGGTTTGATGATGAGTATAAATATTTTATGAGTTGTATAGGAACTCTGACCCTTTCGTATAGTACATATGCTTCACTTTACGAAAGTAGATAATACTAGAACTATTAATACTGTCCCTACATCATATCTAGTTATTGGAACAATAATAAATTTCAGTTGTAACTCGTATTGGTATTATTACTTTACCATCACGCCAGGTTCCTTTTGAGGTGGGCATATAGTACGTATTGTGTCGTCTAATAAACGCTATCACCTTGAAACAAGTTTAATCGTTTCGCTAAACAGTACAATATCGTTGCAGAGATTATAGAAATATAATGAATAAAGTTTTAAATAAATTGCAACTTCTCTGAAATAGCTTCAAAACGGTTCATTGCGGTAAACAGGTGTACCTTGAGCGACTACATCCATACTATCATTCAGTTATGTTACTACTGCTAAGTAAGAGTGTAGCGTAGTCATCGCATAAGTTGTCAATAAATAGATTCCAGTCTTCATATCACCAAAGATTGCAATTGGCATGTTAACTATTATTGGAGAGGCCTATGTCCAGCAGTGGACGGGAGTAGGCTGACGATGATGTTAATTAAAATTTCACTGAGAGCAATTAAATAGGTCATATTCATAAAAATATAACGGCTGTTTAAATACATATATTAACGGTTGGGTTAAGGGAGTATAAAGTTCGTGTATGTGTTCATAAAATTATTAGTAGTTGTCGCAGGACATATCCTGGGGAATAGTTCTTCATACAGTTTAGACAGATATGCTGTTCATCTTGTAATTTTAGAGTAATTGTACTGTAACATCACGCCTGTAATTCCCGAAGAGGTAGGCAGAGAAATGTAGTACACTTCCACGTTTCACCAGTTAAGTTTACGTCTCACTGTGGAATAGGGGGTGAGGCTACTTTTTTATGCAGAAATAGGCTCGCTCGCTATTGCTATGTAGCGAGCACAAAGCTAACCTCCGATCCACTACGAAAAATTTCAAGACTGAAACATCCAATAATACCCAACCCGGGAATCGACCCCAGGAGCTCTCAGGAATCGAACCCAGGAGACAAAAAATTTACAAATGAAAGTCTTGACTTGACTATGTTTAGGCGAGAGGCTGTTAAGAAGGAAGATCAAAAGTATCTAAAAATAATAAACACTCACGGAATAGTACATTTTTATAAGAAATATGTATATAGAACAATAAATTACCCTATTTGCAATTCTCTGTGTCAAGCTTGTTCACTTTACATTTATTCTAATAACGTAACCTGATAAAAGTATTACGTACGATAAATAAAAATATACGTCTATAACTGAAAAAGATGAAAGCACCTTCTCTTAACGCTTGACCCCCTTTTTATGATTTTCGTCGGATATATAGCAAAAGAGAGTTACACCGAGATGATAAAATTTATACTCGACCCATTAGTGACGTTTTACTACGGTCTGTGGAAGGTCAACAGATCCGTTATAGTAATTAAGCTTGCTATTGTTTACGCTACCGTTACACCCAGTTACAGAAGAAAATCACCATTAATAATGGTAAAACATATTTGGGGAGGGCTATGTCTAGCGATGGATTGAGTTAGGCTAATGATGATGATGATGAATATTATCAATAATATTCATAATTCATAACATAGTACCAAGTCTCTATTTCGCCGAAGAAATAAGCAGATGTACTACTCAGAATAAGAAGTACTCCTCATTTTTACAAGTTATGTCGTTTGTGTCATGCAATAGGGATTGAACCAAATGGCCCACAGGGCAAAGTCTAGACTCCTAGCTTACTAGGAATTTGATCTTCGAAAAACACAATAATATTTTGTCCAACTATGAGATCGAATCGAGGATCTCTTGTTGAGCAGTCGAGCTTGCAACGACAGGATACTTTACTAAAATTCAAATGATTCGCCTTCCAAACCTGTAAAGACTATTTCCAGAAATAGCTACAACAATGAAATGAGTTAAACAATTCTATTAACGGGCAAGCCTATCGAAACGGTTGGATATTAGAAACAAATTTCCAAGAATGTTTTCGTACTTGGAAGACCTTAAACAATCTGTCTTATTTATTATCAACTGATAAATTGACAGAAGCGGTCATAGCATTTTGATGATATTCAATAAATTCGCTGGCCACGAATCCGTACTTCCGATAATTCGGCTTGTAATATTGCCTTTTACAACTAAGAAGCCTATCCAGTACAAATCCGTGTTAATAGCTGGAAATAAAACATTGGTTCGTTTATAAATAATGGCCACCATAAAGCAAAGAAAAAGAGGTAAGTTACACACTAAACCTCCGGCCTCAGTCAAAGGGCGCGGTAAAGGACTATTCTATTTTTATTTATTTTAAAAGTTCACTGACTCATGAAGATCTATTTTCACACAAGCCTCCAGGCATTTCGCTTTCGCATGAATAAAAATGGCGTTTATAAACGTGATATTTTTAAGGAAAACAGTGTTTTATCGGGATAAAGGGTACCTTTGGTGTTTGTTTCGGGAAATGAGATGCTTCGTTAAAATTCAACGGCCCTTATATTTACGCTTGATATATGCTTGATATATTACGTTTCGTTGAAGTTTTTCAGGATCTTAATTTAGAGGCACTTTATCAGAATTATGGTTCCACCTGAATATCTAGGTCTCTTTGTTTTCCGGAACTAAACGTTGCAAAAATATTCATAAAGCGAATCTTTTTCGTAGTTGAAAATATTTTTAATTCTCAAATTTATATTACCCAAAAAGATAAATTGTTTTGCTGGTTTCTAATGGTAATATGATCCGCATTTGAAACTTTATTACAAACTAACGGATTAGTTAGGTTCAACATTTAATTTATGTATATATCAAATATGTATGAAAATAAAATTTATACTTTTCTTACATCCAATAATATGCGTGATGCACTAAAGGTATCTGTCACACTCATAAAAAGCAGGAGTACTACACTCCTTCATGGAAATACAGGCACGATGTTACATACATAACAATAAATATACTTATTTTATCACTTTTTGTGCTACTTTTTATTTATTTTTACTTTATTTTATTTCTTAATAATTTACTCTGTAGTTTAAAATGCCAATAGGAGATTCATTTTTAATAATTTGATTTTTTTTTGTTTTAATTTTAAACTCCTCAATTGGTACGTATTCCTCCCACTGTCATTTTAGTGTATGGTTATTTCTTTTAAATTTAAAAACTGTTAGTATTGTTGGTTTACCTTTGCATAACCTTAAAATGTAACACTTAAATTTCGGAGATACTCGTAATAAAAAAATACTCTTGCGGACCCTCTAAATATTGAAATACTGAGATTGTTAAAATATTCACTATACACGCATTTCCTTCCAAGATTCCGTAAAACCAAACCCTCGTTTCTCCTTTTTCAACCGTTTTTTATCTTTTTTCCTCCGTTTTTTCACTTGACAGCCGCCACCGCTGCCGATCACGTCAGACGCTCGGTTCTTTTACTCTTTTATTCCAGCATTATTTATTTGCCAATGTACGGATATTCTATCTAAACAACTCACCCAACACACCAATAAGGCTTTAACTTCCTGAATCAAAAATTGACAACACGGCTTATTATTCTTTCCCGCCTTTCTTCCGAATGCAAAATGGCCGCCGTTATTTTTTCATATCTCTAAGCATAAACAATAAAGAAATGTTCGTACCTGCTTGAAATGAAATATCATGTATTAATATAACTAGTTTCAATGTGTTTTATCGATGTTTTAACTAACTATTTTACCTATAGAGTGACATATGTAAACGTAACATCGCACCTGTAATTTCCATAAGAAAATGCTGAGAAGGACGGTATACTCCTACAGAGTAATTTATGAGGCCTGGAATAATTGTTTGGTCATCACTACGTTTTTAATTAAAATCGTATTTGATGCTTCAGGTGTTACGTTTCGTGAAATATGTTTTAAATTTTTCTATAAAAAGACTGCACATTTTCATATTTCCATTCACAGTAAAAAAAAATCATAAAAGTAAAAACCATTGACTTCAATTCGCACCAGCCCGGTTTTCTATAGAACTGAAAAATTAATCTCTCAATGCCCCAGCGGGAACTACAAAAGTTTTATCGGGGAGGCCATTCAATGTGAATTGAATTCAATTATGTTAGAACTAAAGTTCAATTTGCAATACATGATCGAGGCCTGATTTGTTTTCGTTGCGAGCTCCACACAAAAGCACCTTTTTATTGCTATCTCAATCCGACATTTATACTAAGCCATACATATAACACGTATACAGATCTGCTGTTAAATTTACAGCTCTTACAGACTCGTGTATTCAAATCATCAAAGAACTTAGAATGAGTACAATCAGTTAATTGATTAAATTGCATTTGAATTTTATTATCATCATCAATCTTTCTAGCGTCCTCTGTTAGCTATAGGTTTCTTTTCAGAATGAAAAGGTCTAACAATAAGACCACTGTGTGACACGCTAACAAAATGCGGGTTGGTAGACTTTACACGCTTTACACAATGTTTTCCTTCACTGTTAAGCAAGTGATGTTTTTATCTTGGAATATTATGACAAAATAAATTTATCAATCACTCCTTGTGCTTAGAACCGCCATAAATAATCCTCTACGCCGATACTTTTCCTGGTATCGGGATAATAAAACTTACACATTGCTTGTGAAACATGGTAAACCAAAACTTTACCATTTATTACCTACTTAACAAGTACTTATTTCATATTCTTGGAAGAAACTTAGAATAAACCACAATTATGAAGCTACATGAAAGGTTTCCTCTTTATATATTTTTCTTATTCACATGTATTTTTATCTTTAGTCTTTATTTGAACTTTTTTGTTGGACTTACTTTTCTCCACTGTTGGGCACGTAAATCCTCTTAGAATGAGAAGGTTAGCACCATGGACTTTATTTATTTGATATAGATATTCTGGCTCACATCTTGGATTGATTAATAAAAGCTGCCTTTAGGTACTAGGATCGCCTTTGTTAATCCTAATCGAGGTAAAATTATAAATATTTAAAAATAATTAAAGGCAAAATGATAAAAAAATTGCACTAGGTTGGCCTTACCAATCGACTTTTCCATCATCGGCCCTACTGGAAGACATTTCAGTGTGGAATAAATAGTGCCCTTTTACATCTATTCTTGTGTATATTCCTTTGTTTTTACTGTGTGTACATAAATTTAAATAAAACTACAAAATACATGTACTTATGTAGATTTATCACAGACATATAAAAATTCTCATTTTAACTGCTAGACTGTGGAGTAACAACTAATTAACGATCTAAAAGAGTTCTTTGATAATTTATTTTAAATAATTACTTTGGACTTCGATAAGTCACTATTGGACTTTCATCTAAAGATAACGTACTACTTAAACCGTCTTCACCCGTAAGTCACCAAATCCGTACAGATTTAATACATCTAAGCAGTAGTGCGAAAGGCTGCAGGCAGATGCTGGATGTGACAAGGCGAGGACAGGGCGCGATGGCGCTCATTGGGGGAGGCCTATGTCCACCAGTGGACTGAGATAGGCTGATGGCGATGACGATACATGAAATATTTTCTGCACCTTTCCATTAGGAGTTTCTTGCCCATAATCCCCACGTCTTGCATACGGATTGGGGACAGGGTCCAGCAGTGGACTAGGTTTGGCTAACGATTTGACACGATACATTAAGTATATTGATTGTTGCAGAGGAAATCCTCAAGTCCCGGACAGCGCTGTGGATGTCAGCGGATGGCCACATGGTGCTCTACGCGACGTTTAACGACACCCTGGTACACGAGCAGAAGTACCCCTGGTATGGCGCTGCTCTGGATACTGATGATCCTGCTAAGGTAAGCATACTTGTAATAAAGTTTTATATTTATTTTTAAAAAGATGTACAGCAAGTCAACATTGCCTATAAATGTTGTGACACTTAGAAGGAACTCGCTATTGCAATTGTAGTCATAACTACAAAAAATAGAGGTGTGTAGAATTTTGGTGACTTGTTTAAATAAAATAAAATTCTATGTAACTTCCACTCCTGTAACATATTCTAAATTAGCATTTCCTGTAATAGTCTTGTCATTTAGAATTCGTACTGCTAGAACTGCGTTCCCAGAAACGAATTCTGGCGTGATCAATGTTAATACAAGACTATGTGTTTTTTTTTTTTAAATAAATATTACTTTTCCACCATTCTTAGAGCACATCATTACCAAGCAATTTATTGTTCAACAGTACAGGAGAGTTTTTACTGAATATGGAAGACTTAGGTTACATATCACACCATTTATTGTATAGATAGTCTCATAGTTTTTGACGGATTGCCATAACGTTTACTTAAAACGAAAAATCTTAGGAATATTGTATCGATATCAGCGGGAGAATTGGATTTTTTACAACAAAGGTTTGTATTTTGGTTTTGGATGGTTCGGACTAGTTTTGGATCTATGCGAGTTCCTTCATCATGTGCTCCTGCCGATTTCTTCAAGATTGCGGTGTAGATTGATTGATTATTTTTAATTAATGAAAATTATAATGGTTTAAATTGATGGTGATGACCATGACAGTCTAATGGTAAGGCGGCTCATTATTCCACAAATTGTAATAAATACGATGCAACTTTTCACTGCGATCTCCAATTCGCATGCCCAGCATGGAACATTACGGGTATAAACCCCCTTTTGTCCAGCAGTGGACTGAGATAGGCTGATGATGAATGAATGAAACCTTTCACTTCATACACCTTTTATAATGAATGCTTCACTGCAATCCCAATAAAGATATCTTTCATTTGCAAAAACCATATCCGAGATAATATCCGAGTTTGACTAGTATAAATTGGCCTAATGTACTCACTAAAGGCACTAAACGTATTCATTCAGTCCCGGTGTAGTAATAATTAAGCAATTGTAGTCTATAATTACATGCCCAAAAGTGCTAATTTCGCTTACACGAGAAAGTCATAAAAGCCCCAAACGATACATTAATCAAAAAAGTTCCCCCAAATGTTCCCAGAATCATCACATTTGTTCCGCTATCATCCCAAATTGACTAAACGCTGAAATGCGTTCTTGTATTGCTCTAATATACCCCATCAAGGTCGTACATACATGACCTGATAACAGAAACGAATGTATCAGCAGAATGTTATAAATAATACAATTTATAGACAGAAGCGGAAGAGATCGATGAACGAATGAATTACTGACTAATGAACGAATGAATTAATAAATAAGTAAATGATTATTCTTATTATGACTGACACAATTCCAAGTTCAATAACTATGGATAGTTAAAATGAAATTTCTGAATTTATTTTATACTGGCATCTTTCGTAATATTTTTTTCCTTTAACTAAAAAATCTCAAACATCCTATGTAAATTTGACAAGGATAGGATGAAACGTGCGAAAGGTTTATAAATCACTTCATAATTTTTTTCAACTGGTTAAATTACTATTTATATAGAATAATATAAAAAAAATAAAACAAACTCTCTCAGTTGATTTTGACCTTACTAACATAAATTTTTGAGTTGACATATTATCCACGTTTGTATATTGCTAATCTATATACTGTATATTACTGATATAGTATTGTGCAATATTGTATTTGTATATAACCGATATGTTGCCTCCATCGCATGTTAGCAATACTGCTACGGAGCCGCTGCCAACTGCGCCTAGTGTTTTAAGTACATATAAACATCTGACCGATTACATATATATACGAGTATACTGCGTTAACAATGGGATCGTAGTCTGACGACACGGAAAAGCTTATGCCAGAAATGTCGACCAAGCTTGCTCTTGTCTCTGGGGAGCAAAGGGCTGGCATTTATTTCGAACAGAGGCTTAAGCTTATAAATCAGCGGGGTAATGCTGCCAGTGTTTTGGGAAGTGTTTTATAGGGACGTTATACATGAAATCTCTGCTATTATCAAAATGTTTGTGAATGTTTCAAATTTGTAATTGTTTCGAAGCAAAAATATAAAGAGAGAATTTAAATAAATAAAGCATATCACTATATTATTTACAGCCAGGAATAATACTTGTTCATGTGATAGTAATATAGGAAATTCGAAAATAGAATGAAATAAAAAAAATAGAATTTTATCTCTATCCTTACATGACGCGAAACGATTAGACCCTGTTTTGCCCCATTAGGCTATGACAAACTGCCCCATTACACTTAACGAGGGATTTGTCAGGGGATACATGGACTGTCTTTGGGGCAGCCGTATCGAACATACGGAATACTATATTGAATGCAGCAAAAAAACTTACTTAATCTACGGCTAAATTCATTTCTTTATTAACTTCACTTCAATGATCAATGATAAATGATAAATTATCATATTGCGCCACAAAATTCACAAGTCTTGACATAACATTTAATGACATCTTGAAGTTCTTCAGGACGAATAAATCATCAAAATCCTCAAAAAATACAATTTAGTAGGTACTTGTGACACATGTACTCCATGTGCCTATGAGACTTTGACAAATCGTCCCATTATATCCAAGAAGGGAACTGTCAAGGAAGACACGGTCCGCCTGACGGGCTATCATGTCGGACACGTACGAAATTATATATGATTTTCAGTAACAACGCTTTTCTTATGTGCCGCTGAATGAAATCTTAAAGCTGCAAAATACAATAAAAATTATTAATTGAAACTATGTATAGTACCAATCTGATATGAGATAACATGTGGAAAAAAGAATGAAAATGGATTGAGTGCATATTAAAACTATTATAAAATCCGAAAATTAAATTAAATCCGAAATTGTAAATCCGAAACCATAAGTTGTGATATCTTTCACTAGTTAATTATGGTGAAAAATTAATACTATTGTATCAGTAACAATAAATAATTAACAGCATATTAAAATTATTCTATGAATAATAAACAATTACTCTGTTAATGTTGTTTTTTTTATTTTTTATTTACTCTGTTAATCTAGACGTACCCGGAGATCAGAAGCGTGAGATACCCGAAGCCCGGTACCACGAATCCAACCATAAAGCTCACGGTGGCCGACATCGCAGACCCGAAGCACATAAGAAACAGGCACTTGATACCACCTCAAGTGATCTCGGAAGAGGGGTACGTTTTTTTAAATATATAAACTCGTTATATTATTTTATCGAGTACTGTAGCACAACTTGGTAAAGGTCCATGTCCAGCAGTGGAACACAAGAGGCTCAAATGAAACTCAACTAACTTGTCCGCTTACCTGTGTAAAGATTTTGCCGTATCACCTTCGGTAGTATAATGATATACTGCCTTTAATATCATAAGATACTGCCGGCAGTATTACATAACAGCAGTATTATAGATATGAAAAAAAGTATAGAAGATTTCTCTAGTCACTCTGCTTTGAGAATGATTGATAATTTATTAAAGGAAATGCTTAAAGATTTTTCTCCTCCAGCTTTTGACCTTGTGTCCAATATTGCCTATGTAGCTTAAAAATCTTGGAGAAAAAGATAATTTTCATTTTGATTGTTGTTTTGTATGCTGAAACATTTTCTTTACTCAAAGTATTCAAGGAGTTCCATAAAGTTGGGTAATTTGATATTAAGAGAAAATGCTCTTATGATAAATCGAACATGTTGTTAAGATAAACTAAAACACTCAAGACTCCTGAAAACAATCTATAACAAAACTTTAGCATCTACCCTATTTTCTCAAACGATAATATAACTTTTCTCCATTATTGCCTATATCTTGTAACCCGGAAATTCCTCGGGATGTTTTTATGGTCACACCAACGTTACCTACTTTTGTGAAATGCCTGAGGCTCTGCAGAAAGGACAAAGGGCGTCAAAGACTTCTGTACGTCCAATATATAGATAAAACGAACAGACACACAATATTAAACTTTATTAAAATACAATACAGCTTATTTTCGTATACATCACTATTTATTTATAATATGAGTAGGCAATATTGTGAGATTAGATCGCATCGTTATAAAGGATGTAATAATAGGTCAAAAAGAAAGGTTATATAAATTGTCTATGACCATGGGAACATTTTTTTTTGCATATTGTTGTACTTTTAACGTGTGCTGCTTTATTCGTATTATACGAATAAAATCATATTTCTAAGCGTCATGTTCTATTTCTTGGAGAAAGAATATGCCTTGAAATGCAAATCGAATGAACGCCAAAGATTCAAAGACAGAATTTACGACCACTTTCCAAATAATGCGCCTAATATTCCCGAGGGTACCCCTAATCCGCATTGGACAGGGGGAATGAATGCGCCAGATCCCGTAAAATATTTACTGCGGTCAGCACTGCGAGTGTACCTATTGAACTGGAAATGCCGTGTTGTGCTCACGGTCGATAAACAAGGCTTTGTGTGCATAACTGGGCGAATTTTAGATAGGGAATTTTAAAATTGCACTACTAAGGAATTCGCCAAGAGAATTGATTGAGAATTATTTTCCACAATGACATAAAAAGTTAAAAACGAATAACCGCAACATCATGCCTGTAAGCCCTGAAGGAGTAGGCAGAGGAATATAGCACACTCCCACAATTCATCAGTTACGTTTAAGTCGTTGCGTCGTTAAGTCGTTTATTACGTATACGTGGAATAAGTGG
>DWFT01000811.1:0-10650 GCA_018246795.1 Microceris patrobas patrobas
GGGGGTGCCGGGTTCAAACCCATGGCGCGCACCTCGTTACAACAGTGCGTTTTAAATTTAAATATCACTTGCTAACGGTGAAGGAAAATATCGTGAGGAAACCTGCATACCTTAAAATTTATAAAAAAAAATATATTTCTAAGGTGTGTGAAGTCTGCCAACCCGCACTTGGCCAGCGTGGCAGAATATGGCCTTAACCCTCTTAATATGAGACGAGACATACATTTTTCTCGCAAAAAGGAGCGAAAGGTAAATAATTTGAATTTTTTTTAAATAAAACTTACAACAGGCTTCTGTGGAGTCTTTATCTAAACGTTCTTGAATTTACATATTTACCAGTGGGTCTATTATCCACACTAACTGTGCATTATCTCTTAAGCATGCGGATGAACGGTTAAATTAGTACACAATGTCTCTATATAACGTTACTTTAATGGTGTCGCGCCATTGTTCGTTTCCGTTTCAATAAAACCATCTTCGAAGTTGCTAATTTTCCAAATGGAAGTAATTTCGATTTCACTGCGACCGCGGCGTAATCCCGATAATCGTTGACGCTTTCGCTCATCTGATAACCATCGTAAAACGCATGTAACTTACGACATCGGATACTTTTAAGTCATTAAAACATATACTTACCAAGTCGTTGAGTAAGAAACTATTTATCCCCCACACCACAGACAATAATCAACAAAAAACATACCTCAGGTAAATATAATCATGTCGGGACTTAATATAAAAAAAATAATATAATATTCATAATACGTATCGCAAGTTCATTGCTCCTTCTATAATTATGTTTAACATAATTAGTCTTTAAGTGAACAGGTTCTCGTGAGTCATGTGTTTTAAGTGGGTTATATGTTTCTCAAAACTAATTTATTATTGGTATCATTTAGCGTTTTGTTAATTGCAAAGATAATTTTAATAATCTGCATTTTTTTTAATTCTTCAACAAAAGTATGACAAAGGATTAGACCTATTATAAAAGTTACAATTATTTGCAAGTTTAATCTTTGTGTCACAATATATTTACATATAGTCTATATGTAAAAAAAAATGTATATTTAGAAGTAATATGAATTTAAGCTGCAGTCAATTATTTTTATATCTACACTATTTCCATTAAATTAAAAAAATATAATAACTTAATTTATTGATGAATTTATGAATTAATTATAATTCTAGTATTTTCTTAAAATAATTTAAAGGGTAGTTAACATATATGGAAACATCAATTATTTAACAAAGTTATATTTGAAATAGCCTGATGCAGCCTGCGTTTCGAAGATGCATTGGCACAACGCAATTATTTGGAAAACGTGGTACATAGAAACGGCGCGTGAACTGGGACCGGTCGGACTCTCGCTGATCGTTCGATCTTTCCATTTAGTTCTAAAGTGACCGAGTGGTTTATTAACGCCCGGACGTCATCACATACTCTATCTATATGGGTAGTAACTGATCTCGTCCAGAGGATATGTGATCGGAAATTGTTAGAAAAACTCGTTCAACGCTGGACCCTTGAGTATTCTGAGCGGTGTTAGGTACAAAGTGGGCAATGAAGTTATGTGTGATTTGCTCGTGTGGAACCTTTTTTGCCATTTCGCTAGCCACACCGCTAATAGATGCCTATGTTGATAGTTCCTCGTATACGCCAAGAGGTTTTAACTACGATTTTTTTTGTATAAACACCGGAATAAGTTGAATTCTAACTCGCTAGCGAAATACGTTTCTGGCTAATGATGGATTTGTTGAACGTCGTGAAGCTATAAAAACTGCTATATAAAGTTATGAGGCGGCTAGAGCAAAAAGAGTGTCTTATAGAAATTAGGAACGACATGAAAAATAAATTTCAGTTGCTATACAGTTTGTTGTTTGATATTTTCGTTATTATTATGATTATTATATCGACACGTAAGGGTCTCAACGGGGTAGGCTGAAAGTACTTAGTGACAACCAACTGCATACTTAAAACCTGACAACGTTCTTGCATATTTATCATTTATCTTTGGGATAATGGGAGTGAAAAATAAAGTATGTCTTTTAAAACGTCTAATATTATTAAGGGTACTAAAATATATTTTTATGGCATACAAAACTATTAACATTTTTTTACAACCAATTTTAATCTAGCATATTTAATTTTGAAACTTGTTTAACAGTTACACATTGCCCCATATTATATAACTGTTTCATGTGAAAAAAAACTAAAGTTATGGCAAGTTAAGTAGGTGAAGTACGCTCTCAGAATTCAGAAATAACGGTCAGTAATATAATGTGAGAGTTGCACTTGAACATTATCATAATTCATAATTTTTTTATACCTTTACGAAATAAAAAAAATCTACATTTAAACAATATTTAATCTCTATGTTTAATTAGTGAAAATTCCATTTATTTAATCGCATATAATTAAAATATGGTTGGCTTTAGAATTCATTTCACAATATGGTGTAAAATTATTTTAATATTTATAATACGTTCAAATACAGAACGGATTAAGTTCTGTGAAATATTTTCATTCTAATTCAAGAATAAATAATTGTAAAATAAATTTACGTACAAATATACAGTATAATTGAGTAATAAAATTACATACAGTACAATAATTGTAATGCCCTATAATAATTATATATTTTTATGTAAAATATCTAAATTGAAAAACAATATATGAAATGAAACCATTTTTTTTTAATTTTCGCTATCGTCACTGGACGTGGATCGTGGACTGATGGATATTGCTGGCAGTTATTGAACCGGCCCATTGTGTAAAACAATAAAGTGTAAAAAAGAAGTAAAACTAAAGGCGGGGTTTTTAAATTCACAGGTGTTTATGTACCGATGAGTAAGTGCTCATGCATATTTTTTTTGCATTGCAAAATATTTAATCGCATGATTGTGATATTATCAGACTGTGGACGAGGTCGTAATTAAGAATATACTGAGGTTCAACCACACCGACAATCAACAAGCATGTACAACGTTTATGTCCAGCACATATTTACGATAGCACAAAACAATTTAAAACATGATTGCGATTTCAGACGTGTAATTAATGTATTTTAAAGTAAAAAATCCTTGCAAAGTTTTGTTAATATTTTTTTAATTTATGTAAAGCATGTGTAGATATGAAATGTTCATTTCATGTTTCACACAATGCAGCAATAACAGATAAAATAATTGCGGCCACATTAGCAAACTTCAAACGTACTCCGGAGTGTTTGCGGAGACATATTAATTTCAACTCGATCTCACCTCCGACTATATACGTGAGTATTAAATGTCGCTCGAGTCAATACATGACATGTATTAACTTCAAGCCTAATGATCAAGAAAACGACGTCGTTAGCGAACGAATTTAGTATCGTGTGTAACATTTTGTACATTAATTTCATATCAATTTTAACAAAGCTTAAATTAAATATTGTAGTAGGTATTGTAGTATATTTTTCACACTGACGGTTGATTAGGTACTTCAACGATTTCCTTGAGTTAAAAGAAAATAGTTGTTTCCCTGAAACGACCTTGCGTTTGGCGTTGTATTCATCGCGATCCAGTCCGATGGTCGGCGGATAATTAAATAAATGTGCGGTTGGAATGTTAAAAATTTTCTTATTAATTTAACAAATAAATATTTGGAGACATCTCCACACACTTCTAAATGTTATCAAAGTGAGTTATTATGTTATTTTTTTTAAATTTCAAGTTCGTGTTATTGTGTTAGAGTTTTAATTGTTAAACATTGAGTTAAATACTACCGGTACATATATAACTGTTTGGAAACTTTAGTGAGATGTTTTCCCCGGGAGGGTCTCGTTTAAAGTATTTCTGATGCCGAGTCGGAATTGTATTGTTGAATTCCGATTTTCAGTGTACAGCTATATACGAGTATATGGAATGAGCATTAGTAATGATAATAATACATTAATATTAGAACTTCATTATATTAAATTGCATTACATTTCTAATGAGGCATGTCTAATTTAGTAACTCATTAAGACATTCTTAAATACGAAGTTCCACATTATTTAAATGATTTTTTTTCATTATTATTACTATATATACCTATCCTTACATATATGTACATTGTCTCCATTCATCATCTTAACTGAAATAAATAGAGATTACAGTAACAAAAACATACGGCGTGCTCACCCGCACCCAAGTTTATATCCAAACCGAATTATAACTGGCAGATATTTTAATAACACGGTGCGACCTTAGCGGCGGGATTTAATAAAGCCGGCCGCGATGGCATCCATTAGATTAGTCGCGGCGCTAATTACATTTGCGGGACATTAAGGGATTTGTGCAGAAATAACTATTAATACATCAGTGCGGTTAAAGGATACTCGTTTTCCTTATTTAATTTAATCGAACGTTTTATAGGCGAGATGAATTTTTATACGGCGTTTAAATGTGCTGATATCTAAGTGAACTGGGAACTTTTTAAGTGGTATATAAATAAGATCATTTATTAATTGGTAAATCATCAGTAAATCGTCATCATTGATTTAATCGTTCCACTGTTGGATATGGGTCTCCTCTCACAATGAGAATAGTTAAGGCTGTACCAGAGCGTGATGCTGGTTAAGTACCGGTTGGCACACTTCATACGCCTTAAAGAAGGTTAGGGAGAATTCTAAGATGTATAATAGATTTCCTCGCGATATTTTCTATTATGGTTAAATATATGCCCCTTAAGGTTAATGATATATCTCTGTATTCCAATTCAATATGAAAGTTTTATTTTATTTACATAGTTAATAAACATTAAAAACACATTAATATCAATTTACCATTTTCATCAGTTTTATGCATGATGTAGCTAAAGAACATAGAAATATAGTGGACTGAGAAAAGAATATGAGAAAAATAACTCTCTGCATTTTCATTAATAAAGTGAGAGAAAAGGCCAGATAAAAGCACTTCTCGGCATTTTTTAAATAAATCTAATCTTAACTATCCTTATGTTCTGTTTACTTGAGATAAGGAATTTTATCCTATTTCAAAGGCAGTTGCTTCTTCTCTATTAATTATTATTATCATTTCTATTCCTAAAATATTCGAAATCGAGCAAAATTTGTTACGTATATTCCACAAAACATATTTGTTCAATAACTTTAAATAAAGATTGACCTCCGCGAAAAAAGCCCATTGTCTTTCAAATGTAATTTTAGCTTCAGTTATTAAGTACGAGTATTATTTCATTTTCAGTCATACGACATCTACACATAGGGTCATCTGATCCTAAAGTAATCTCAAAGATAAGTTTATGAATTTTATTCATAGATTAGTTCGAATAAAATTTGTTACATACATTCGATAATTAGAGTCGGCTGTACGAAGCTAATCGTATCGGTGACCTGTACAGCTAATTAAACATATCGATTCGTGTGACACAAGATGACATTCACGGCGTAGCGCGCCGTAAAATTGAACGTGGCCGGGCAAAGGTCAGTTCTCGGTGCGAGCACATATAGCGCAAGCCTAAATTGAACGAATGATCAAAGCGTGTGCATGTATTAATAGGTAGCTGCATCCCTCCCCACGTGTAAGCGTTAGACAGGGATAGCTATATAAACCCTTATCAATATTACATGTGCCATAGTGACCTTGATTGTTATATTTTTGTTTTTTATTATGAAGAAAATTGCAGTGACACTAAATTATTAAACGGAAGATTAAGTGACTGAGGACTGAATAAGCGATTGAGTGACTGAATGATGAAGTGCACAAAGCAGAGATCTTTCTTATGGTAAAGTTATCATTTCTAATTTTTTTATAATGTGTCAGTAACATTACCATAATGAATGTGTTCAATAAATATGTACATTAATACATATGTTTATGGGAGGACGACGTTTGGCTAAAAATGTAACATACCGAATTAATATTTCTTTGAGACTGTTTACCTGTAACAAAATTATAAATTAATGAATTAGAAAATATCACCAAATAATTGAGAAATAAGTGGATAGACACACATATAATAATAATATTTTGGATAATTCACATAGGTTTAAACTAAGCACATCCTGTGCCCTGGTGAATGGGTAGCTCATTAAGTCACATAATATGAATATTTCTTAATATGCCTTATAAAATAGATCATTTTCCTCAATGCGGAACAAGCAATCCTGCTAATAACATAAACATATTGACTTAATAGAGAATCAAACCCACAACTGACAGCTTAGTAGTCGAGCTTAATAAATACTGAACCAACAGCTCAGAATTATAATCACGTCAATGGTTTGTTTTGAGCGGATTAAATTTTGAGCGGTATAGAAAATGTCGAATAGATTCAAAATGAGCGGACAACGAGGGATTAACAACAGTGTCAGCCAGGTCGGGCGGCGCCTACCTACAATGTTAAACATTAATTAAGATAACCCACGCTCTGACGGCCACAAAATATGTTTTGATAAATTGCTTATGAAGTTCACGTGAGGCTTGAAAAAATGTGTACTTATTTCCGGTTGACGAGTTAATTTTTGCAAGGTATTTCGTATCTGTATTCCGCCGTTTGTATACATCCATTTCAAATTAAATCGAACAGTTTGTGTGTTTATGTACGTATGTAAGCGCGTGCGTATTTGCGGACACTATTAAGGTGGAGTATGACCGTTGGACGTAAAATAATTTTACTATAACCTTTTTTTGTATAATATTGAAAGCTAGTTTGCTTTCAATATTTACAACACAGACTAGCCTTTTTTCAGCCTCTCAATTGCCAAATATAATTATACTGAGATTTACTTACCTAACCCCCTAACTTTTCCACTTTAATAACATTTAAAGTCGATAAAAATCCATTCAAAAGTGTCCTCCTAAACGGAGTACATTATAAACCGCTCTTTGAATAATTACACCGCAGCGACGGGAAAAATTCAACTTGAAACTTGTCGATTACGCGACCCGGCGACTCGCGACTCGGAGCCTCCTCGAGGATTATTTGAAATTCAATTACTCGAGTGACGTTCGAGCGAACTTTCGTAATTTATAATGTACAATATAAATTACAGTTGATTGTTTAACGCGTGCGTGAGCTTATTGAAAATGGATGGAACTTTAGTTATAATTTTTTACATTAATGACCTGCGCGTTCTTTGTACACAGTGTTATACGGAGTAACTCGCAGGTCAATGATACTTATCATTGACCACCGCCCTCATGTCTAGTGTGTGGTTTATAGGCAAAAATCCGGGTTGAGGAGCCTTTGTCCAGCAGTGGGCTGACATAGCTGATGATGATGACGGTTACGATTGATAGCGCATTGTCCAGGGATCAATAAAAGTGCAGGTTTTCCCACTGACTATACCTGTTTCTCGATCTCATTTGGGTATCCCATAGGAATGACAGGTCTCTGTATGTCTGTAAAGCCGTTTCGATTGCAGAACCTAGCTCTTGTCTAACGGAGATATCGTGCCAAGTTAACATTACCTGTAGAGTTTTCCTTCTCTTAGTGCTGAATTACGTATGTATATTTGCGCGTATATGAGATGATCATACATGAGTAGCTTGACAAAATATTAGACACGTCAGTCTGATTAATAGGAAACCCAAATGTAAATATAACACTGCTATATATTACACAGTTTCACAAGTTATTAAGGTTTTAATAATTTGTTTTAAGCGACAGACACCCCGATCCTTTTTCGAAAACCAAAGAGCAATATTTACAAATGTTCGCAGTGATGCCAATAGCAGTGGACTCTTGTCCAGCAATAGGTTGTCAAGTAAATTATGGACTTAAATTTTATTTGATAGTGTTTAAAATTTTATTTTTAACATCTATTTATCAATTTTATTTGGTGCATTTTTTTTGGAAAATATTTTTTTGTTCTAGAGTATTCGCGCCGTGCCATTACCACATACATATCCAAAAAAATGCCACGTCGTCGAATTCAAAATAGAAAGTGCTCTTGTTTTCCACCCTTGTCTGGGGGCATATTCGTAAGGGGTAGCGTTACGCACTAATTACCCTTTGTTTCGTCACAGGGGCGACAATTTTTAGGCATCTATATTTAGCAAGGAAAAACGTTTCGTCTAAATCTAGGTACATTATGTGGTTTAAATAGTAATACTGTAATAAATATGAAAAAAAAAAATCATTTTTCTGATCAAACAGAAAATAACTCTCAATCATATTTGCTCAAAAGTTTTTTATACAAAAACAACAACATATTTGTAGCGTCAACAAAAAAGCACAAAAAGTTATATAATAAATGTATTACCTACATATTTGTTTTTCTTAAAGCATTTAAATATTCCAGCTTGATATGTTACGACGACAGCAACTTTTAATACACAAATAACATGACTCATTTCACATAACAAAAAACAAGCAAGACATACATATGTATATAATATTTATATTTTCGCTAAAGTATCGTTCAAAAAACCATTTCCACAGTTCCCGGTGTTTTATGGTTCGTTGGTATGAAAAGTGACGAAGCGTACAGAACATGCGTACTGCGCCTAATAGAAAGTGCTCTTCCCGACCCTTAGCCTTGTCTGGAGGGGTAGATTGGTGAAAGGGAGAAACATTACGCTTTAATTACCCTCGCCGCTTACCCGCGCGAACTCACAAAACACTGCTTATAGACGTACGATAAAAATGTCAACGGAAACACATACACTAATGTATCTATATATAACTGCGTACGTCAATAATTATGAAGCTAGGAATAGCTTTTATGAGAATATTTCTTAATATATATTAATAATTTCTTAACCCTTTAGTTGGCTTGAAAATATTAATTCACATAATAAAACTCAATTGGAATTTGCTAGAAGCCTTAAAGAATACAACATGAAAAGTTTTGCGTAAATCCAGAACATTGTAAGTTCAGAACTATATTCGAAGAGTACGAATGTGGGCAGAATGTAAGATCCACAGGCTGCTCACACAGCTGTCTTCCCGTCACGCGGCGAGAGGGAATCCTTTTGGACCGGTCGTAAATCCTGGCTTATCCTGCACTGACACGTGTATGGATTTTCGGAACCTTATAGACAAGTTCGGGCATTCTTTAGTTGGGTTTAGACAAGCGTTAGGAATAAAATACCGTTTTGTTCTCCAAGGAGGAGTAAGAAATCTACGAAATAGGCTGTATAGTGTGGCTGGTTCGTAAGGATAAGGATACTTGGAAACCAGTTCTCTCTGCCTACATCAGTTTACGTGTATTATCACTTTACTCAACATCCTATGATTACAATTTGGATCTGTAACGAATCACGACTTCAATATTTGCTATTTTATTATCTGTCAAATAGCCATAAACTAAAGTGTCTATTAACGTATAGACACTGACTCCTTATTTTTCATAGTATTGAACAAAACTCTAGATCACACAATGTTTCATGCACTCTGCTGTAGTATAATTTTGAAAAATATTGTCTATGGCCATCTGTACAGATAAGCACATTATTTTAAGCGTTTATTTTTATATATTTCGACTAACAATGAATTGAGAATGATTTTTATATCAAGCCATAACTTTATTCGAGAATTTCTTATATTTAAACACTATTTTAACAGAGATGTATGGCACGTCACATCAGATGCTGGTTTACTTACTTTTCATAATGTCATGATGAATTACGTAATTATGTACAGTCGTTAACAAAAGTCACATATTATTGGTGTAATACACAAAACAAATAAGCTATTCGTATTTTGAAATATTTTAACGGTACAATATTGTACATTATATAGGAAACATACAGATGTTTAATAAATAGCTGATGTCATAACATTATACTATATATTTGGAAGTATTTCCATAAATTTCATAATAAATTGCTTGCGAAAATTATTTATATGTCGATACGTAAGCAATATGATTATGTTCCTGTTGTATACAATAATTAAAAACATTTTATATGATGCACGCTTTTGTTATTGACTATACGAAACCCGAGGAACACATTAAAGTTCAAAATTATAATCCTTCGAGACTTATTCCAAAATTACAGACAGAGACGAACACAAATGAATACACAAATTTATATGTAGGTAGGTATATCTACGGAATAAGTCTTGTATTCACTTAATTCTATAACTATAATTAGTGAGATACCTATAAATGCAAATTACGATTAATCTAGCGATGCTTTGGCATAGACAAAACATGGTATTTAGCGAATTAATGTCATCATAGATCGTTTACACACTTTCACAGATCCATTTCTGCATTTTGTGGTTACTACAAAACCATTACAGGAAAAGCTACAATCGCAAAATTTTAAATAAAACTTTAAGGATTTTTAAAGGAAAGAATATCAAGACAGGATACAATCTTATATGAGTTGTGTATAACATTTTCAGCAATCAATTAAAATTTTATTTTATTTTACTTAATATATAAAGTCTTGGTAGAATAATTCTTCATACCAAATATTAATGACGTGTAAAAGTGTGCGTAATATACATTTACTATATTTTTAAACTTATAATCGCAAGGGAGAGTGATTAATACACACGTGTCAAAAATCGCAATATTAGTAACCGTGGAATATTCATACATTAATATTAAATTAGAAATGTATCACAATAAATCGCGGATAACTGTTTCAAAAGACGACTTGTAGCTTTAAGCTTGTAGAAATTTTGAGAGAGATGCTGTATACATAGATACATATATA
>DWFT01000812.1:0-10644 GCA_018246795.1 Microceris patrobas patrobas
CATGCACAACTGTTTACTCGTGGTATATTTAATTTTATATGGAAGATCTAGTAATCACATACATTACCTATTTCAGTTGTTAAACAGAAGTGCGAACAGTAATAGCCCGGCTTGCAATGCTATACACGGAACGATCAGATAGCGTCAAACAGCTCGTACACGCTGCACATGATACGATTAACTATCTTAACTAGAATTGCAACACAGGTAAGAATGTTTAGCTGCCCATTAGTTTCCAATTGTATTTTACAAGAAGTTTGTTTCACGAACAAAACTGATAGCTACTCAGCATATTTTCCTTTCAATGTACATGCGTTGCTGATCGAAAGAATTAGTCTACGTGCGATCGCTAAATTGTTTAAATACTTTTTAACTGATTTGTATCGACACAACAGTAATATGATTATATGACCCTTGGAAATATCTTTGATTATTATTATTACTATATTATTTGTTTCTTTAATAAAATTATCATTTATATGCAAGAATTAAGCGCAAAAAAACTAACCTCACTTTGCCGATAAGCTTTCTGTAGGTCGTGGTGATCACGCTAGCATCTACTTTGAATACCTGGACAAATACAAACTTAGCTCAATGACAGTTTTTGAAATATTTCATATTGCCCTCAAAATTTAAAATGAAACGACATTAAGTATCCGATGTCATTGAAAAATCATAAAGTCCAGATTTTTTTCATATGCAATTTATTATTACGTATAATATTGTTATACTTCGCCTTTAACAACTAAGCATTAATCGTCATTCGGTTAAGGTCGCTTGTGACGCTCATCGTGAGTGACTCATATAGGTACTCGTAAATGGCTATTTCCATTTTATTACACAGTACAGAAGCGACCGAGCTTCGTTCGGCATATTTGGCGTCGCTCGTGGGAATGTGATATCTTCCTATAGGAGACAGTGGATTGTATTTATTATCGTATTACACATAGAATATAGTAAACTGTAGATAATAAACAAAATTTTATTAAATAGACAGATATGTATGTAAAAATCCCACTATGTACTTACCTACTATTGTATTCCCGTTTAGAACACTGTCTAATGCCTTTATAGTAAGATAGCTAATGTCAGCCCATAAATATAAACATGTAGATATAGGAATATTTTACTTGCATGGTTCATGGCATTAGTGTACAGCAGCTCCATGTTCAGGAGCCAAAAAGCCATTATTTTATTTGCTTACTGCAAATACGATGCCTAACACGTATAATTCTTAATGTTTAGTCCTATTGAAAAAATTTTGTTTTACTAAACTTATAGTGTAAATCTATCTTAGGAAAAAGATAAGATAAAACATAAGTTGAAAATTAAACGATGGAACGAGTGTTCCTTTTAAAACCCAAAATGGCGCGCTAGACCACAACGTCACCTGTTGGTGAGATGTAGACTCGAAGTTTCTTGGATACCTTGGTAACTATATCTGTCCACCAAGCTCTTTGTACCGGAACACAACATTGCACCCATTAGCGCCATATATTGTACTGCAGTAGTACTGAAATAAAACCATAGGAAAGAGAAGTAATATTAAACAAGGAAACCTTACGTTATGACGTATCCCAGCATACATGTACAAAACCTCACATCAACCTATTCTAATGCAATAAAGTAACTGAATTGAAGTTGAAAATACATGCCATTGAGTGGTCATAAAATAAAAGGAAAAGGAATAATAAAAAATGGCCGACGGCTGCGCCCCAGATAACACTGAGAAGACGAAAAGCCAACAATAAAGTCTGCTCGTAAAATTTCACAATCACCGTATCCGTAATCGAGTTTGAAAGGTGTATGCAACAGTTGGCGGGAATAAATTTACCACTATGGCCAACAAATTTAATTGTTGCTCTGTTCAATTCATTAGAGATGATTTAAGAACACTGTATCCATAAATATTAAAGAGAGACATACACACATGTCCTGTAGACTTAAAGAATACTGCCTCGTCACGGCCTCGCCGCGGCTAGCAGGATTTTACAACGAAGAAAATCATAAACATCACAAGATATTAGTTGATGTAAATATCACTACATGTACATGCAAATATTTTATTACCCTATACAATATTCTGTACAAAATACAGACAATAACTGACAGGTATATATACAATTGTCAGTTACGTGACCCCACTTACGGTTGCGCATTTATATACACACGTCCTCTAATGAGACGATCTTTCTAATAATGTGCCTTAGACTTTTAAATACCACACTGTCCATAAGTAGATATACATCGTACGCCATCGTACACCGCACATACATCGCTCAAACCGTGTTGCTCGTATCGTACAATAGGTAAAATTCACAATTATTTGAAAAGAATAACTACCAAGCTGAAAACATTTGCCGCGAAGATAGCGCATTCTAATCTATTCCTAGCGTTTATGATGCGATCCAAAACGGAAATTTGTTTTTTCGAATCACACACATATTGAATTCATGATCTATCACAACCTAAAAGCTTAATGAGTAACATGATAGGAACACCAACGCAATATCTATTATTATCAATGTTATAATTCGGCTAATTATAAATGACGAATAAGATATGTAGGTACTCGTATATATACTTGTTGGACTTGAAGGACACAGAATAAAACATTAACAAAAAAATTAATAATAATCGAACCATTATAAATCCATTCTTGGAATATGGGTCTCCCCTCATATTGAGAAGGTTAAGGCTATAATCTGCCATGCTGGCCAAGTGTAGTGGCCAAGTAATTTCTAAGATGCTACTAGTCCTATGCTTATGGCATTTCTATATGTTCGTTTGCTACTCTCTTTGCATAAAACCGTGTACTAATACTATAAAAAAAATAAAAGAAAAACCACATTTAATACTATCATCATCAGCCTGGATATGCCCAATGGTGGACATACTCGTATAATACTAATATTTAATAGTGTAAAGGTATATAGATACTATATACGAAAATAATATATAAATATGTACTATAAATAATGGAAAAGAATTTGTTCATAAAATACCAACTGTTACACTTTAAGTATGTTTGTCATTCGGTTTCGTTATGGTAATTGGACCTTGGATATTTCATATTATTATTTAATAGTGTTATTTAATAGAAAACGCTTTCCATTCCAATTGACCACGAAACGTAAATACCTTGTAGTCACGATCTAGAAAATAAAGTAAAGAACGTAACATCACGCCGGTAATTTCCGAAGGGATAGGCAGAGAAGTGTAGCACACTCCCACGATTCACCAGTTACGTTTACGTCCTGTGGAATAGGTGGTGAGCCGTTCGCCATACAACGGGCACAGATCCAGACTCCGGGTCCATATATTATTATATCACTTGATATTAGGTCTTAACAACATAAACACAGTTATTATATGATAATGATGTTTAGTAATCTGTGATACTCAACTTCTTATAATTATTTGTAGGATGTATAATAAAGTGGATACAGTGATACCTACACAAGGCGAAGAAACGTAATTCTCAGCACGCGTCTATAAATAATCTTATAATTAGTTTAAACTCATTCGAGGGTAGTTAATAATAATAAAAATAATTCGTTATATGCAAGCGCTCACCACTAGATTAGAACTGTTACTTTGATGTATACTAATTAAGTCTTAATCGTACTTACCCCGTTTTTTATTTTAATATTAAACAAAAAACGAACATTAAAGTGTAGTTGAAAAAAACTGCAACACGTAATAAATATTATCATTAAGTATAATAAAATAACTATATTCAATTCACGAATGTCCTCAGAAAAAAAGAGAAACGCCGAAACTTTTCAAAACAATCAAACAAGTCACAGTGAAGCGAAATGTACAGTAAACTACTTTGGAAGTAATATATCTTTCTTGTTTCCTACATTTATCTTTATAAAGCAATAGTGTCGTATTATATAGTGAGGTGACTCTTTCATTATTCTTTATTTCTATAAGCGAGGAGCGCTGTATTTTTTACTTACTTGTTTTTTTGTTGTGCCTGTTTAAAAATGGGAGAGAAGAGTGAAATATTATTAGACATTGAAAAATATGGATACTAAGTTATTTACAAAATTATTCAGGAAACAGTTCAAAATTATTATACATTTTGTCTTTATGTTCATGGGTTACTGTTGATTCGTGGACTCATCATCATCATCATCATCATCAGCCTATCTTAGTCCACTGCTGGACATTGGCCTCCCCCAAAAGGGGGTTTATGCCCGTAATCTCCATGCTGGGCATGCGAGTTGGAGATCGCAGGGCACAGCTTTTCGTACCACCGATGCTAACGCCCGTCGGCGACCAGGGCATTTAACGGTGCCTATTTAGGCTGCTGAGGCCCTTACACGCTAAGGACTGTCATGTTTTAATTATTTTTTTTCGGAGGCATTACTTACATATTGTTGACTAAGCCAATGTAAATACATATAAGTATTAATGCGAAAATAATTCCAAGTAAGCGGCAATATAATAATAAATCTCTTATAATCATTAAATTAACATGGCAAGTACGGTTTTCTTGGACCTTACACCAAAGTTTTCTGTACTTTCTTACAATTACACAAAAGTAGGTAAGTCGCAAAATGAATGATATTCAGATATAATATGACAATTGCCAAGTAATTTTCCGTTCGTAAAATAACGAATTGATATACAAATGCAAAATGATAAATTGAACCAGTATTAATACGCATACAACCTGGTAGTTATTTGCTAGTTGGAATTGTTCGGAGCGGGTGCAAGGATTCAACCGTATATCGATGCGTCGCTCGCATATAAACCTATTACTAGGTACTTTGATTTATTATTATTCAATGATGATTTTAATTTAAAGTTAAAACTCTGTTCCTCAAATTGTATATAAGCATAATTTACACAATTTATGCCGTGATAGCCTAGTGGTTAAGAATTCAGCCTCTCACTTCGGAGGTCTGGGTTCAAAACCATGACGCGCACCTCTTTACAAAAGTGCGTTTTAAATTTAAATATCACTTGCTAACGGTGAAGAAAGACATCGTGAAGAAACTTGCACACCTTAGAATTAATAAAAAAATATATTTTTTCTAAGGTGTGTGAAGTCTGCCGACCCGCACTCGGTCAGCGTGGTAGACTATGGCCTTAACCCTCTCGATACGAGAGGAGACCCATGTTGCAACAGTGGAATTGTAATGGGTCGATTATTTTTTATTTTTTTTGTATGCCGTGTCAGCTGCGTTCGGATGTAAAATCATGACTATAATTCCCGAAGGGGTAGGCAGTGGAACGTAAGTAGTGTAGGAGTTAAGTTTACGTCCTACCTTGGAACAGATGGTGAGTCTACTGCTTTGCATCAGGCACAAAACCAAAATCCGAGCTACTACTAGAAATTTTGAGATAGAAAAATCCAATAGCATACGGGGATTGAACCCAGGACCTGTCACCGGTAGTCGCGCTTGCAACCACTCGACCAAAAAAGCAGAACTAATTTATGTTCTTTAATAGAACATATTAAAATATTGGTGTACAGAAACGTCACATGTAACCGTTGTAAACAATATAAACACATGGTTGAATAGTTGAGAATGTTTGCTAAGTATCGCGGTTGTAATAGTACCATTATGAGCACCGTTGTGCCAACCGTGAACAAACTATAGCGTTTTCAATTATAAACTGATGTTTCGGACGGGACGAGCTTGTTATGGAGCTGTGTGCAGCGATTTGCGCTATACATCATTAATTTTATATTAACTGATGTGACGTTTTAAATAGCTTTACAAAATTTTTTTATTGTTTAACTTTATTTGGAAATTTTCCGGCTCGCAGGTCATGGATTCTATGGTGTGTAATATCTTAAAATTGTTCCCGTACAGATGATGTATTGTAATAATTATAACCACAAATCGTGTAACAGCTCCTTCATAAAGTACGATAGTCTGAAATTTTATAGCAGGTCCTAAAGCAGTTTCTACATTTCGAGAAAATTAACGGCAGAGACAATTTTTTATACATATATTATTTACTTTGACGTGGTCCTAAATATTTGTTTAAAGATTTTATTTATTAATGCACGCTCATTACTTGACTGCCTCTTTGGTCGAGTGGTTGCAAGCACGACTTCCAATCGGGAGGTCCTGGGTTCAAATCCCGGGTTGGGTACTATTGGATTTTTCTAATTTAGAATTTCTAGTAGTGATTCGGAGTCTGGATCTGTGCCCGATGTATGTCAATAGACTCACAATCTATTCCATGGGATTCAAACGTAATCGGTGAAACTTGAGAGTATACTATACTCCTCTGCATACTCCTTCGGGGATTACAGGCGTGATGTTACGTTTAGTATTACCTTGTTATAGTTTTATAAACCATACATGTGACCAACAAGCAAATCAGTAGAAGTGAGTTATAACGTTGGTAGATCAGGGCATAGCGCAGCCTGGCAGCAGTAGAGACTGAGAAGCCGTGCTTTGCGATCCACAACGCGCATGCCCAGCGTGGGGTTTATCGGCATAAACCTCATCAGTGGAGGCCTATGATAATGACAAAGTTATATGTTAACAATATAGTAAATATATATACCTTATGAACAATAATAAATTACCCATTGATACATTTACCAGAGGTTTGTTCATAGAGTTGGGAATGCGGTCCGCGGTTGCATCATGTGACCACAAATGGGAACTATTGTTGTGACTGTAATTTACAAGTTCATTGTCTATACTGGATACTTTACTGGATAAGCCGATTTTGCTAAAAAAAAATTGATCTGAAAATATATGAAACTAAATACTGATTCCCAGTTACTAAACATCATTAAGCCTTTGCATGTCCACTGCCACTCTTTGTTCCTACTCCTCCGGTCCTGGGCCTTCTACTGTACACGTAAGTACAAAATGTTCTGATATAGTTATGCTTTCTTCCATTGAATTAGAAACAATAATATGCAAATTAAAATACTCCAGTAAGTACACAAATATGTGAATGTTATTATGTAAATACGTTTTTCTCATTAAAACTTTTATGTTTGCGCATTAAGACTAATTTCAGCTGATGGTACTTTAAGGCTTAATTATGTAGACCATTTCATAAGGAAAACCGAAATGCTTCAAAATACCTAACAATATAGCCACATATGGAGTTTGAGTGCAAAATATAACGAGTAATTTTTTGTACAGTTCTAGAGATTGTATTTTACGAGTATATCCATACTTATAATATCTACCCTATTAATTAGATAAATTTCGTCATTTCTGTTTTCAATATGTTTCGTCTAAAACTATGATAATTTTCCTGATTTATTGATGTAGGTATTATCTACATATTATAATATACTATGTTATGTTTGACCACATAATTTAGGAATCATGCCTAAATTATATTATGGAATATTTAAGTTAAATTCGCTAATAACCCTAATGCTAATATATTTCGAGAGAATTTATGGTAATTTTTTTTTTATTCAGTATAAGTAAACACATGACTATAGCCTTGCCTGATAGACAACAAAAGTGTGCCATATGAGGTAGCCTGCTTGTCCAGCAAGTACATGGATTTGTAACATTTTGTATTTTCTTTATGTGGTGGACAATAAAGTGTTTTTGTATTGTATTATTGTATTGTATTATATTGTATTGTACGTGTTCATTCATTATTGATGTACTATTATTTTAAGCCGTAACAACTTGCGCGCTGATGGACATGTTGTGTCCTTCTGATATAGGAAACGTCAATTGGATCGGATCCCTGTCAAATAACATAAATCAAATTTGTGACATGGGTCAAGGTTATTACGGCGGAGATGGTATAGTTTATCTAATATATATCTAATATATGCACATAGTTACAGTCTAACAGTAAGAGTGATTGCGGCAAATCCTTGTTGCATCTGCTGGATAGAACCTTATCACAGCACTGACAAATTAATGCTCTATCATCACTGGTCATTATTATCAGATTTTTGTAATCGGTTAAGTGACAAACACGAGTTTCTTGTCATAATGAGAAGGGCTAAATCTATTGCTATATACATAGTGAGATTAATTAGTGAAAATTACTCGAGAAGTGGCTGATATATTTCTTTGTGTATTATATGAATGTAGTTCGCGTAGATAAAATATCCGACTACCACATGAGTGAAACTGTGAGAATATAACATAAAATGATTGTGTAACACTTAGGTACCTATATACTAAAGTGAAATAATTTTTCATTAGAATTTTAACGAAATTTACACTAATTAAAAATAAACATTATGGCTGCAATCGCTGAAGGTGTAGGCAGAGCGTAGTAACTTCGCACGTTTCACCAGTTACGTATACGTCCCACCACGGAATAGCTAGTGAGTCTACTGCCATACACAGTCTGAGCCACTATTAGATATTATATTAAGATATACATAATTTTATTAGTAGTTTACTCTTCAATTAATCAAAATAAATGCAGTTAAAATACCCGTTATGTTTGTCGAAATATAGCTGTAGTGACTAAGCAACGCAAACGGACAAATTATTTATAGAACAGAATTTAATATTGCGTGTTATTTTTCCCTAAATGAGAATTTCTCATGTTGGTTTTCTCGCATGATAGAAATAAATCCTTTGCAATATCTCATTTAGCATATCGTGTATATTTCGTGTACAAACGTTATTCGAAACGGCAGAAACCAAGAGTTTGCCTGCTGACGTGGCAGTGTTTGCGTTGTTGTTCCAGTTCGAAGGGTGTGGTAAACAGACACGCAGATACGCCCTAAGACGTAATAATACGTCTATGATAGATTTCAGGTATTTTAGTGCGATACGAGATCGGATACGAATGTTTGTAGGTAAAAACCATTTAACATCAGTTGGCCCGCTTGCCTGTCTACCATTTCTCTAACATACAAAATATACTGTCCATAAATAAGGACTTACCTGTCTATACTCGCCTAATGATATGCTCACGAATATCTTTTTACGTAAAATAAACTGAATTCTAAGATTTATGTGTGTAGGTACGTCCTAGCGCAAAAGATGAAGGATTCCGCGGTTACGATTCGATGTTATTCATGATATGTTTCTTGTATGACAGTAATATAATAATAACATAACATAATTATATTGAACGTTTATAAGCCCTTTGAGATTTACTGATAAGTGATAGTTTAATATAAAACACATAATACTTAGCAATTAAGAATACATTGAGATCTGTTTGGAAAGTTGTAGAACATTCTCGTAGATTCGTAGAAAGTTTCTCTGCAGCTTCATTACAAGCGTCTATTTGCATAATTTTCTTCCTGTTTTGGGACAGATATTCACTGAGATAAAGCTTTAGGGGTCTAAATACAGGTAGTAATATCTCCATTATTTTGTTCCCGCTGTTATATAAGTAAATTCAGAGATAAGGCGTTCCAATTTAACCCTTAAAGTTAAGAACAATTCTATCGTATGATTGTTCTCACTCTGAACTTCAGTCAGTATTGATCAGTTTGGCGGTCGCCATGTCGGTTTGTTGTTTATTTTCGCAATGTCCGTTTAATATCAAGTTATATGCATGTTTTAATTCTGTTTAGTTTGAATTAAATTAAATGATAAGCTCTAGTTTGTTAAATGATATGAGTGTTTTTTTCCACTTTACTTGTTAACTAGGAGCGATGAGAATAGATGTACATAATATTGTTTTTATTATAATTTGAATATGAAATCTTTGGCAAAGACACTTAATTAAGTCACATCTTTGACTTTTAAAGTTAGTGTTCTAAAATTAAATTAATGTTATGCTTTTCAACAGTAAAATATTGCTAGACAAGGTGTAGCCCTTGAGATTCCGTAATGGTCTTTAAGGTGTGTGAAGTCTGTCAACCCCGTAATTACTCACCTTGGTCGACTGCAGCCTTAAACCTTTACACTCTGAGATGATATTCATGTCTAACGGTGGAACCGTAAAAGGGGTTAATGATACCTACATATATTAATTTGATGAATACGAATTTTCAACTTCCTCAACTATATATTATAGGCTTTGATAAGTGGATCATTGATATTGGAAGGTAGATTAGTTTTACGTAGCTAGTATATCATTGACATTGATGCTAAAGATCAAAGCTATCCTCAATTCCGAAATGTTTTGTTTGGATCTCATTCAGAATTCAAAGTGATGCTTAGTCCCTCTAGTTTCGTTCGCTACTAGCTTTGAGTTTAGAAACGTATTGACTTTCAGTACTTATTATGCACAAGAGAAACTGTCCCTCACAGCTCATTTAAGGGATCAGATCTGCTGGTTCTATATTGTACTTTGGAACTAGGTGATTTTCAATTCACTTTAACATACAAATTTACTTGATTTAATGTATTTCAATTAACACCAGACTGTATAAAAGTTTATTGTGGTTTGCGCCATGGAGGTTTTGGATATACGCAAAGTGGCTGGCAGTTGTTGGATGCGAAGAGCTGAAGATCGAGCCCAGTGACGTGCCATTGGAGAGGCCTATGTCCAGCAGTGGACGGGAATAGGCTGAAGATGTATAAAAGTTAAAAAAAATATTATTGAACGTGAATGTCATACCTGTTTTATTACTAATGGGTTTATTTTACATTGCAATACACGTATTCTATTTTATCATCTCACCCTTTTAAAGCATTATATTTTTAAAAACAATAAAACGACACCACTCTTCACAAAACAATGAATTAAAACCCATGTCAC
>DWFT01000813.1:0-10643 GCA_018246795.1 Microceris patrobas patrobas
ATCGACTATTCGGATATAGCCTATGATAAACAATCCTCAGCCTTAAGTATTGCACCGCAGCAGTTATTTTTTATTCAAACTGCGACTACGTGTTGTATTATTTTGAACTACAATACATCAATCTTTACCCATTAATATTCGGAAACAACGTCACAGATATAAATTTTACTTTACGAGTAGGTAATATCAGATAAGACACATGAGATCTATTTTGATAAAAGCCTACTTATACCCATATAATACATCACACAAGCAGTTACTAACATCATTATTTGTGTACCTTTTACTATTATCGCTAAAAGCATAATTTCAATGTGCAAGACACCTATAATCCTTCTTATAAAATTATCTTTCAAAATGCTACCGTCATTTTCTAAGCCTGTTATTCTTGAATAATATGTACCATGATCTCGTATAATAGGTTCCATGATCTCAAAATGTGTGTATCTCTTGAGATATACACACATTTTGAAATCACGGATTCTTATGTAGGAGGTATAGAACGGACAAAGTATGTGCCATCAAGATCTGTTATAGAAATCTATTGTAGATCAAATGGAACTAAAAGCACTATTTTAAGACCCAACAAAAATTTGATATTTTGGCCAAATTCAAAATTAATTGGCCTACGTTTACCTACCACGCCCGTCAACATGGAACACGGAATTAGAAACCTTCTGTAGCACAAGTGTTGCTTCCGGAATTACCACAATATTCTTAACATTTATTATTACCACCATAAAAAATTGTAGCTTCAATGTTAAGATATTTTTTTGTGATAATTGGTTTTTTATAATACATGCTCCTCAAAAAAACCTTCGTTCATTTCAATTTTCATTTTCTAGATTTAGCCTTCTCTCGATAATACCGAGTGGTTCAATCGAAACCAACAAAGAACTATTCTAGTATCGCGATAACAAAATGTTGAGTTTCAGAGGTCAAGCCGTTCCAATTCACTCCACTAGTTGCTAGACCCTGGGACATTGGAGAGGCTTTTAGAATTAATTAGACACGACAGTACCTATGTCGTAAATAGAAGAAGTGTTGATGTTTAAGCAAAGAAATTATTAGTTTTAAGAAATATTGATGAATTTTGATGATGACTTTGCAGCAAGCCGCTGTTATTAAATGTGAATGTTCTTCAATTTTATTTTTAATCACGGCATTTATTTTTCTTTTTCTATGCGATAGGAGTAAAAAATAATTGTATTTTATGACCAAAGTATTATTGTAATGGATAACGCGAGCGATACTTATTTTATCATTAACACAAATTATTACACTTAACTTTTAGCTGCCATTAACCGCGGGTATTATATCGCTCACACAAATACATTATATTTTTCTCAGTGGCCTGAGTAAGTCACTTGAAAGCAAATAAAATCTAAAATTCATTTAATGGAAATCATATTTTCGTGTATACGAGTACATGCAACATATTCCACAATCAATAACTGATCGCGTTACCTTGATTAGGTGCTAATATTAGTTAAAAGTAAAAACTGACTGCATTGTTGTATGCCCAGTCTTTCATAAACTGATGTACATGGACGAATTGATTCTTATTTTAATATTGTCACATTTAATGACACCGTGGAGTTTATTTTAAAAGAAAATAGGGTAAAAGAAATATGCAACTTATCCGTCTCTAACATAAATTGAAAATGACTATGTGGAAAATGCGAGAAAGAAAAGGTAAATCGAAAAATCATGGGAAATCCATCGAGAACAGCAAAATAAATCAAAACATAATATGTCAAACAGGACACGTTTTGAATTATGAGCTCCAACAATACAACAAATAGAGGGCAGAAATTCAGTAGAATCATTTTATCTTTTTAAAATGATGACGCACTAAGAGCTTCGGGCTCATGCACAGAATGGCGATACTCCTACCACTCTAAAGCAAATATAATAAAACATTTCCCAACGAGATGCCGCATGGCGCCAGATCATTCTAAATGTGCCATCGTTTATTTGCGCGCATCATCGTCACAAGTATTTACGCGATGTATCAACTGTGCGCCATTATCATACGTTTCGTTCCGTTTTATTATTATACATAAAGTTCTACTCTATACTCACATGCTTTTCTGAACTTTAAATGTTCTCTTTTTAAATAGGAACATACTTTCCATAATTGTTTCAGGCTTTATAAGAAACTTGGATTTTTGTCTATTATTATTACCTTCTACCAACGTCGCCTAAATAAAGTCAAACTGTATAAAAACGTAATTTTTATATTATTTCAGTGTTGCTCTTTCCAACTGTGAAAATGTTTATTGTTGAATTTCTCTTATCTAAATCTCTTTACCAATAAATTTAATTTATCGATCAGTTGTTTGGCTCAGATAGACGATTGAGATTCCACTTTTAATGAAATGTTAAACATTTAAATGTCTTTATTTAAACACTCACTCACGGCATGATAATGTCTTTATGGACTCGTCGTATATCCATCATTAGGTCTTCGACCCCGATCCGCGCTTTGACCAAATTACATTTCAAATTTGGCAATGAGGAGATTTATTTCACGATTATGATCCATTTGTAGATACGGCGTGTTATCGACACCATAATCTTAACAATTTCCATTATAGTTCAGAAGTACAGTGAAATTACTATAAGCTGATATAACACAATTCACATCAAACCACATGACCATAAGGAAAAATTCTCACAAGTTTGTTCTAGAAAGGTTGTAATTTTCGTCGATTTAGAATTAGAAAAGCTTAGAAACAGAACAAAGGGGTTGCAGTTCAAGGGTTTATCCGGTTCAATGAGATTTTCAAGGCAGAGAAAAATAAAGAAAATGAGAATTAGAGCAAAGTGGTTGAACTTGCGGATAACACTGAAATTTATCTGTTGGGATGGATGACATATAAATAATAGCTCATAATAAAGAAGGGGTCTTAAGCATAGCTAAAATTCAATAGCCGATCAATGATTAATACATTACTCACGATTTTGGTTCACTACATATAGGTAATCATTCGCTTTGCATTATCTATCCTGGTGGTATTTAATACATAAATACATACATACATTATCAGCCTATTTCCGTCCACTGCTGGAAATGAGCCTTTCCAATAGCGCGCCACTGAACTTGATCTTCAGCTCATCACATCCAACTGCTGCCAGCCACTTAAATGCTGGTATTGGAATTTATTATTGACATCTACTAACTTTTCATCATAATTTTTGAACCACTATCATCGTCATTAACGCTTATAACATTCTGCGGTTGTATACGGGTCAGCTCTTAGATTGAGAGGGATTCATGGAATAGTCTGTTATGGTCTATTTGATTTTCTTTAATAACTCAATCTATTCTCAGACATGTTAACACGTATGGAATGAAGTTAAAAATGGCTGAAACTATTTGTACGCTTTTTTATACGATAAAAATCAAAATTTCGCGACGATATTCTATAATTACAATATTCATATCTTCTTAAGCTTAACAAACCTGTAAAATAGAGAATTTGTGTCCATTACAATATAGTAAAATATTTATTTCTTACTTATCTGTTCAACCTTAAGTTATGTGTGGAATATCAGGGTCAAGTAGATCTATTTAATTGTTTCATTTTTGTTGGTTCATAAATGTTTACGGACCAACCACAGCTTAGCTCTTACCATTGAACGTTCTCGAAACGCGTTATGTGTTATCTAATATTTATTTATTATTAATTGTTGCAAAAATTTAATGCTTAACAGCAATCTTGATCAACCTAGGATAATGTTGAAAATTGTGTGTTGAAAAAGATGTCATTTATTTATTTTGTATTTAAATTCAAGGATCGGAATACATATCCACTATCAAAGGGAACATTTCAGCAAAATGCAGTTGGCCTATTTCGCTTGTCCCAGTAACGTTGCACTCAACGTAGACACAAGAAGAGGCTCTATTTAATTGCACTTCCGTGCATTTTTTTCTTTTTGTAAAACAACTATCGGACGGAGTCATTCTACAACAAGCGGTATCCGATATGTATAGACATTTGATATTTCAGGACAGTTTTATTACTGCATGTTTTAATAAACTCTGCTCGGAGGAGAACTACATAGTTATATTTTATGGATGCTATGTATTTCATCATCATCATCAGCCTACCTCAGTCCACTGCTGGACTCAGGCCTCAGCCAATGAGCGCCGCAGCGCCCTGTCCTCGGTATAGTACAGTATTTACGGTATCCGAATACTATAACATCACGTCTTAATGTACCCGAGGGTTTGACAGAGGAGTATAGTACTTATTACAGGTTGCATAACTTATATTATGCGTCCTCCATAAGTGGTGAACCTATTGACACCAAAAATCTACACTCGAGTAGAAATTTCAAGGTAGAAAAACCCCATAATACTTTGCCCAACATGATGATCGAGCCCAGGACGTCTTGGTCAACAGTAGCGCTTGTAACTACTAGACCAACGAGACAGTCAATAGAGTGACATAGTTAAAATAACTATTTTTTTTCTCTTAATTTACTAAGTTTCAAACCTCAGACAAACCTCAGTTCAGTTTGAAGTCTCATAATATACATATATAAATATGGTCGTACTAACTCAAAGACGCAGAATAATTGTCTTTTAAGTAATTATAATAAGCTTCATTTATACTGGAAAAGTTCAGACACACGGTTAATAGGTAAGTGCTATAATATTACTTGATTATAAAGTGTGCAAATTCCGCTGTTACCATTAACTGTTATATTTGAAAACACGTTAATGTTATATTGTATTCATATTTTAAAGTCCTATAAAGCTTTATTTTGATCAATTTGTTTGTTAAAAAATCATCTTTTGCTAACTAATGAAATGAATACTTTAACAACAATTATTTCGGAAGTCAAAATCAAGATTCAAATTCATGGTTTAAAATCAAGATCTTGTGATATTATACAGTTAAGACAGTATTCCTGCATGCCCAATTATGGGACATTAATGGACTGCAGCTTTTATACATAAAACGAAAGCGTGCAAAAAAGTATGACTGCAACCGTCATCACTGCAATAAAGAGCACTAACTCTTGTTTGAGGGAACAGTCGGCCTAGTTTCCACTGCAAAGAAACTATACACACCTATATCTATGAGTGCTTTTACTTGATTGTAGCTCTGTATAGGCCTATAGCTCATTCTCGGACTCGCAATTAAGTTAAGTGGTGAGATTTTAAGTATAGAATTTTGTTTTTATTGAGCGAAATTGCGCACCCCAAGTTTAAATCGCTGCCTAACAAATGTGTCATGGTAAAAAGTCGCTAATGAGATTTTTTACCGTCTTCTGTTATAAATTTATGAAAAAGTTAAGCAGTACAAACAACGTTAGTATTCTGTAACTCACCAACCTCAGCGGTTTTACTATTTTGTTGTGTCTGACTGACTCGTCATCGGTCTGGTTGATTCCCAGATCGGGCAAAATATTATTGGATTGTTCTAACTTGCTATTCCCAGGAGTAGCTCTGGGTCAAGATTGGTTCATAATATAGTCTACATTATAATAATAAGCTTAATTATACTCTATTCCTTGCCGTTGACTCGTATAACATATTTGGTGAAACGTTGGAGTTTAATATACCTTCTGTCTACTCCTGCGGGAAATTCCAGGCGTGATTTTATGTTATATTAGGTTTTCTGCTGACCTTTTTGTATTGAAATTCTTTGACGACGGAATCTACCATCTGTCCTTAAAATATCCGTTGCTATAAGTTCTTGCCGTTCACAGTACATCAGTAACAGTAGGTACCTACTCATAAGATCAAACGAAATTTGTCAATTCCTTTTATATCACTAAATTTTCTCTAAGTACAATTCGCTTATCTTATTTCTTACGTCCTCATTATATTAATATTCCTCACAATTTTATTAAATATCCCATGATGTAAAGTGTGATGGGTAATACTAGAAGCAGTCAGAGATTTCCCAAGGGCCCCATTGCGTCGCTTACTCTATAGGACCGGTGGGATTTTTGCTCTAAATAGTATTTTAATTGGTGGTAAAATTAAATTTCAAACTACAAGGACATATTGTATATATCTTAATCGATATTTAAGGCATGAGATGGAATAATGATCTGGTATTGCCATAAGGAACCGGTGTACCTAGAGCCGCGAGTCATGTCTGCGTAATCATGCGCTCAATATGAAACTGACGACAAGATATTTAACACTCGGTGATCAATGCCCAGCGTGGAGATTACGGGCATAAACCCCCTTTTGGGGAGGCCTATGTCCAGCAGTGGACTGAGATAGGCTGAAGATGATGATGATGATGATGATCAGTGCCCAACCTGTAAGGGACCCCGCATCATAATACGGTAATAACATTAACAATTGTACTTCTCTTTATTTCGTCGCCTTTACATCACGTCAAAGGTCACCTGCGAACTGCGGGGCTTCAGAGGAGTTTTAGGCATGCTGTGACGTGGGATTCTTGAAACATACCGTAAATAAAATCGTTCAAGGCGGGCAATCTCTGATGTTACAAATGTCTATAGGCGTCGGTGACCATTTGCCATTAGGGTTGCCATCTTCTTGTTTGCCATGCCTTTTAATATATCAAAAAGAAATAGGCGATAAAATAGCGTGGAATACATTTTACACTTAAACACACAAACATTAAACATAAATACGCAAACAAAATTGTTCCCCTTAATCTAAGTTAATAGATAGCGAAGTCTTAGAAGCAATTAACTCCATTGAAGTTTGCTAAGATCCAAGCGATTTCATTTAATTACTAAGCTGATCAAAACACCACGATAATTATTCATAGCATTCTTGTTTATGGTATATCGACATGTCATCGTTGAATCCGGCAATTACTTGGAATAACACATTCTATGTGCATGCGTAACTTTGATGATTGGAATGTGTGTTCGAGGGGTGGGGGGTTTGTGTTTGTGTCCGTGTCCCTGCATGTGTGACTACGTACTCTCTACTACGAGTACATATGATTAATGAATATAAATGAAAATATGTCACGCATAGTTTTGTTTTTCTTAATTTTGACATAAGATTTTTTGTGTACGGTGGAATCTTTCAAGTTGTGAATCACATTTCGTCATAATGTATTTTTTTACAATTTACAGCAAGTGATACAAAGAAAGTAAAAATTTCGTATAGTTAGCCTATAAAAGAAACAACGTTACTATTTACTCAATACGATCACCAATACCAAATTATGTGGCCAATAGACTCATATATACTTTTCTTAGGGTAGCCTGACTACTCGTAGTTCATAGTTCATCGACAGTCTAACAGGAATAGACTCCAGAAAAGACCGAAAGTAATCATCCACGAAAGTATTAAGGCCTAAAGAACGTTAAAGCCTCTACGAAAAAAGCATACCTGAGTTAAGTTAGTATTATTTAATGATGTATCAGATCAGATCAGTTATTATTTCATGTATCAGAATACTGGAATGTTTCATAATTTAACAATGTCAATATTCTTAATACTTTTCTCAAATTTTATTGAATAAGACGATATTGAAAAAGGCATGATGAAATAAAATAATCTGTCTTATTAAGTTGTTTCTTACATTTGAATACCTTGTTATAAATTCTCGTCGAAAACACTCAATTATTCAGCCGATTAAAATTTAAATCTCTTGTCTGATTTCCAGCGTATAACGACAACTGAGTACAAAAAGGAAAGAACTCAAAGTTATGCGCGTTTACTGCTAGTTTATGTGTAAACTTGTTACTGATATGTTCTGTTGGATCTGTATATAATTTTTATCTACTATACTCGTATTTGTACGTGACTGTAAAATATTTTGAGGAATATGTGCCAATATAACTTTTCATTGAAATGTTTGGGATAACGGCAATACTTGAAAATGATGAAAGATAATAGAAAAAATTGTGCACATATAGCTACTGTAAACATTAAATGAAGTAATTATTACGATTTATTCGTTCTAGAGGATGCTATCTGTGTATTGATATTGAATAAGGGTTTTTTATAATCGATTGTTTTTTACCTTATTCTGTTTATTGTTGTAGTATTTTCTTGCCATTTCGTTCGTTAATATATTGGTCCCTAGAAAGTCAAAAACGGACATAAACATAATAATGCACAAAAAAAAGGTCATAAACATAATATTGCACAAAAAAGGTCATAAACATAATATTGCACAGATATTTATATCTAAACCAATAAATGTTGAGTGACCTATGTATAGCTTACATGCTATGCCTTCTTCGAACAACCAGTAATTCCCTACATCGCATCACGCTGTTAAAACTGGATTAAAACACAGCAAACACTGTTACTGAGTCACAGAAATTGTTGCAGCAGTTATACATATACATCTGAAAGCGAATCCTAAACAGGCATTGTACAATTTCCACTGAATAAGAAACTGAACATTAGAGTGATCAGCTGATTAGGTTTTTATTCAGAGAGTAAACGTAGGTACTATCGCGCGTAGTTTCTGCCACCACTGGGGAACGAGGCAATTATTAATTGATACCTTTCCCGTTCGAAGTCTCTAGAGAATTGTTGTTTAAAATCCTCTTAAGATTCATTACTAATTTATATCTGGATACACATTATTTACACTTTCTTTGATCTTCGTTTCTCTATGTTCGATGTTATATTTATAACAGGTGGTTACATATTTGAATATCATATTTACATTTCGTACTTCAAAGGTAAAATAAAAAAATAGAAACAAATTCACGGTATATTGGGTTGAGAAGCATACTTTTTGTGGTATCTGAGTATAGAGGTAGGTATATTTATTAAGATTTAGTGACAAAACGCCCGATTGGATCTTGAGGGATGCCAAACTTATAATATTGCTTAGTTATGTTTTTTTTTTTAAATATTCCTTAGTATGAGCAGATGGGTCAAACGTATCGAGTGGTTAATTATCGTTATCTAAGATATTTGCACTATAGAAGGGTGTATTATGTTGAAGAAATGCTAGACAAGTAACATCAGCATATTGTTAAGTCTTGGGCTGCTCTTGGGGTCACCCTGCTCGCGCTCAGAGGCAACTTGTATTCAACAGTGAAATCATAAATGGTTGGATTCAAAAAGCTGAAGATCGAGCTCAGTGGCGTTATATTGGAAATGCCTATGTCTAGCAGTGGACGGGAGTAAGCTGATGATGATAAAAGGTTCGATGATGCGGATCAATGCTGTATTGATAGATATTACTTTGTAGGTTACGAGGCATTCTAATTCCAACGAATTCATATACGGCAGGCAACTTAGGTAGCTTGCTAACAAGGTCATTAAGGTTGACTATTTAATAATTCAGGGTCCATCCTCATTTATCCGCTTCGAATCGTCTTGCGTGTGATACTGTTATAAATAACACAATACAATAGACTTTTCTTAATTGTTTATTTTTCATCAATTTTAAAATGATAAAACTTATACCCACTAAGGTTTAACAGTAACAGTAGAAAATTCTAGTACACACACGATACACACAGATGTATATACGATAAGCTGTCACTTGTGATCATTGTTGGAATTAAGCCACACTATAACATCTGGTAGTTTTCCTGCGTATAGCCGCCAAAATGACAAATCAATCATAAATAGAACAGTGTGGAATATTTATCGAGTGTATAGTATAATAAAAACTTACAATGAATACATACATTTATTTGTATTTAACAAAGCTTTTAAGTTTGAGCAAGCACGTTGAACTTAGGTCCGTTTGATACTATCAGAACCAAGTCATTAGACCGTATCAGAAGTCCTTAGGGCGATTTCAGTATTTCCGACCATAGTATATACATGGCCGTCTGCTTCAGTTCCATCACGTATCTGCGGGCACTAGCGGCCGCGTAAGCCTCTCGTAATCTACGGAGATGAATAAAGCCAAACGGGCTATCAACGACAATACTTTTCTGTATAAAAATACTGTGTCTTACTTACTGAGCTGTTATTACTGTTCTCCATTATGAAGTTGATAGGAATGAGTTAAATTTAGATATGAGTGGTTATGATCTCAATAATATTTTTCGAAGGAATTAAGGAAAACTTCTAGATTAGGGAATGTAGAATTATGTAATATATGTTCTTACTACAAATATATATGCGTACGTATGAAAATATGATAAATCATAGATTCGTGTTCCATACATATATTTATGTTATTAAAGCTTGGTGTTTGCTCTTTTTTTATAGACACTGCCTCACGCAGGTTACTCGCAGCAATTAATTAAACGCTTCTGCGTCACTAAATGTGTACATTCTCTTAGACCTGACAATCGAACGTTAAGCTATTAGATCACTAACGAGGGTATTAGGGCCGAGTGTTTGCTAATTAAGGCTCACAGTAATGGCACATGAGAGCTCCATGGCATCTATTAAACTGACGCTGTAATCTAACGGTTATAATGTGATTTAGCTACCACACATTTCAATGGTCAGAAAATCTATGGTTGATTTGTTTGAATTGACATACCTAGTGATTTATTTGCACTGTGGCAATAAAATATAATATATGTATATTTCTCCGAAATATATTCCAGTTTCAAAGGTAAGTATGAGCGAGGACAGCGTATATCGTATGGCGTATAAGTCAATATTTGCGGGATTTTCAACGTGATGTTCCATCATAGCAACTTACATTAAGGCCCGGATCTTATTTGATATCAATAATAAGTAGATGTAA
>DWFT01000814.1:0-10642 GCA_018246795.1 Microceris patrobas patrobas
CTTAGGATGTGTTGAATCACTGTTGCTTCTCGCTATACCAAAAAAAACTTGTACGTGGAACTTGCTAGAAGTGTGAGTAGCAGAGTATTTGAGGTGTGCGGTGCGCGCGGGATTGCTAGGAAGGTCCTTGATGGGTAGAAAGTAAACGCTTGGTAAACATGGTGCGCGTGGCCCGGGGCGCGGGCGGCTGACGCGGGGAACCTGTTCGAGCAACGGTACGTCGCTGCCCGGGGCGCACGCACCTATTATGTAATAACCATTTTCATGCTCCGATAGACCGTCTTTCGATGCATTCGATATTTTGTCCTACGCGTTGTGAGTTATGTGGTAACGTTATGTGGGGGATATGTGAATGCGGTGCTAATGAGAAATGTACCGGTACACACAGACAAAAACGTCTATATGTGTCGATATCATTACGTAAAATACTTTTGTTGATATTTTAGATCTCAAAAGGAAAATAAAGATTTATAATCGCCACGAAAATATTTGTCCTGGACAGTAATCGAGCCCACAACCTCTGGCGCCATCAGTAACGCTCAATAGCCCTATACATCCAATATAATAAACATATTAGTACTATAATAATTAACTTTAAAAATATTGTAGTATATTTGTTGTTTTTATGTCATTCTTACAAGTAAATTATGATTAAAATCAATTTCGTCAATATACATTACCAATATCTGTAGTCGTTTAATTCCACGTAACAATTCTCCTCCATTCACATTAAATATATCATTACATTTTAAAAATAGAACAGGTTACTAGCAAGCCACTACACAATATTATCACATTTAAAAATCTAAATCAATATGCAAATATGAATGCACAAAAGGCGAATTCTAGTTAAAACGATATGTATGTCGCAAGCCTTCCGGTAACAGTAACAATGAACGGTTACCCCACCGATGACGGCGCACCGTGCTGCCCCGTTCATTTATTTGTCATTTCAACACGTCACGAGCTGACTTCTGACCGCACGAATAGTTAATGCAGACCTAATGTAGCGTTCTTAACTTGTTCACAATTCTATATCCTCTCAAATATGAGAACACGTGCACCTAATAAAGTAACGTAAAGCGCGAGCAACTATCCTGAGGTCTAACATATAAAAAAGTTAAATACTCGCAGGTTCGCAATATACATCATGCAAAACTGCTTCACATAATCAACACAAGCGTTGTATTACTCATTAATAACAACATGTTAAATAAATCTAGTTTTGACGTAATAATTCCATTTTTATAGCGACTACGAATTTCCGATACACTCTCCCATTTTTTATCGGAACACTAACTGTAGTATCATCCCATGGATACCGTAAGGTGGAACGCATTATGTGTAACATGATACACCGGAGTGCGGCATCTACCTGTTCAATGACTTTTATACCTATTCCCTTTTTCAATTTGAAAATGGAGTTAAAATTCAATCTTGGGATCAACGTTTAAGACGAAATTACATTTTTTAAATTGTATGTTACAAGTATAAATTACCCGTGCATATATTATTATTATGCTAAATATTAATTAATCAGTGCAATTTATAATGAAAAATAACTATTGTAGAATTCTTGTTGAAGCGAGTAGGCTATATAAAAGAAAATTCGAGCTATACATTATAAGTAGCAAATCGATCTAAAGTCGTACGGAAGTCATAAAATCGTACCGCTATCCACTCGCTATTAATCCTCCCTTTCATTGAACAAATATACCACCAATGCACCACACAATTATATTTCAATACTAGGTAAATACGGTACTTGGCATTTGTAGTGCACGCCAATGAACCTCTTCATAAACTTGAAAACACACTATGTATGAAGTCACAAATGAGAATAATGCCATAAAAGATGTGCGCTAAAATCTGTTATAGCAGTCGATCATATTTCCTCCGCCGTTGTTGATTCAAAACAGCTCAAATGAACATAACGGTGCTCTTACAAAGGCGTCACAGTGTTTTTTTAGAATTAAACATTCTACCTGCGACGTGAGCCCCTACACATGTCCTTTTAATATTTTGTAGGGTATTTCGGCAACCATGGATAATTCTTTGTCTGAATTATCATAGTGGTCTACTGTAATTTATGGTACCTTTGAAACATTTGATGAGACACATTAAACAAAATGTGATTTGTTATAATATCATACATGAAGATATTTATGTAGATTATCTGAATGTACTGTTTACGAACTTTTTTTTTGTTTACTGTATTGTAATAATTCCAATGGCGGAAATATTCGGTATTTATTTTAAAATAATTTATGAGACGCTTAGCTGTAGGTTTCGATAACAAGTTTTATTTAGCCAACCTCGTTCAATTATCAACGTATAATACCGAGAATCGCACAGTCATTAATAGAGCGAAATATTTTTAGAAGTTGAAACTAACAAAGGAAAGTAAACCGTAGTGTTCGATCGATGAAAGTAAAGGCCAGTGTAGACGGGCAGCGGTCCCGTTAGCCGGCCGGGCCCCGGGCTCACGGAATACTAAACGCTGACATACTGCGCGGCTTTTGACCCTATCCACATTCTAGACTATTGCTTCACACTTCTATGCTTCATGGTCCATAATTACCGTTCACCTGGTTAATGCTTAAAAACTTTACCAATATCTTTCTTACAAATGACAAAATAAAAAATATCAAACAAACAATTATGTGCCTTTATGAAAAACAACATTATGCCTTTATAATTTTATAACGTTTTTCTCCATATCCGTTTAAACTGTTAGCTTATTGTTTTAATTAGTTTATTACAACCATTATTTTAAAACATTTAATTAGGTAGTTACAAATTTTATTCATATTCAAAACAATTAATTAACCATAAGGTGCGAACACTTACTGAATAGAAAAATAAAAAAACTATAAGATATTTATTAAAAATTTACGGGGCCTAACGTTCATTTTTTTAACTTCATAAAAGCATTTAAAGCTCCTTTTTCAAGTAAAAACTCTGTTCCTAGAAATTATTGTCTTGCAATAACTATTTGTATTGTTCTTAACGCCGCTTGCAGCATTGTGTTAAAAAGAGGTTCAGAAATTGTTTTAGCAAAAAACGTAATTTGCGCAAATGGCATTTTTTAGCACATTTGTTATGTTGTAAAGGTACTAACCATAAACCTAAGGGACTGTTGTTTTCACTTCTCATTGTAAAAATGTATTGTTCAGACGGTCGTCAGGTTCTAACGGGTGTTCCGCCAAAGCAAATAATGGATTCGCGATTATGCAAAAAATGCAATGTATAGACGTGAATGTCTGGCCTATTTAGAATTTCTTTACAAAATATAATTAAGTCCCTTAGTGAACTGTAACAAAATAGTTTTGTCTGAGATGAAGGGACGCCGTAGACTATTGGAGTTTGGTGCGGATGTAGGCAACAGAGGACAACGACCCTACGCAAAATTCGCTGCATTGGGCTAGGTCTAGTGCATGCGCGTATGTATCACCGTCAACACGGAAACACCAGGAAAGGGAACGCATTATGCCTTCCACCCTAGCTAGAGAAGGAAAAAAGCATGAATGAGTATTGAAGCCTACCCCAAGAAGGGGGAAATCGAGTTTGCAATGTAGGCTCCACTTCCACAGATGTAGACTTACCCTACACCACAATGTTCTGAGTGAGATCGATAAGGCCATTACCACAAGATATATTGATGTTGGTAAACTTTGTTGGAATTATATTGATAACAAAATAAAAGACCTCTAGTGTACTATTAAGCTATTAGTCAAAATAAAACTTATTAAACTGATTATTTAGCTAAAAATAAAATAATTTATAATGAACATACCAACAGCAATCTAAATGTTGCAGTGTTAAATTAATGTTGCTTCAACTTTAAACTAAAATTACTTTTTATATGTATATTACAATACTATATAGTAGCGCAGCTCATTGAAATCACGGCCTAAAATTTCCAAATCTTATGAACAGCTGCATTACCATTTTACCATAACGTGTAACTATACATAAATGTATCAATTCAAACCATGTAAACACTTTAAAGAGTTGGGACTTGCGTAAATCGAAGTGTATTTTAGCAAGTAGAAGTAAAATTGGTGTGGGTGTCAACGACCCCTGTGCCCAATACTCATACAGTAAACGCATTTCCCGCACACAGCCGCGGTGCGATTTATTCGCGCAGAGAGCGGCGAGCGTAGAGCGAGACGGGCGGCGCCGGGCGCGGGGGCTAGCGCTGTGGGACGAGGCGGCTGCGGCCGTTCACCCCGGAAGATTCAGTGTTTTGATACCGCTCAAGCCTCCGCCAAGGCTGGAAAACTGCATTTTCTTTGATACGCTTCACTTTTCACGCTCTAATTGACAGACGTTGGAGCGATTTAATCTAATATTGTCATGTAATCGTTTATTTTATATCACTATGGGCTAACGTTAGCGTTAAACACGGTAATTTACGTCAAGTTTCGGTTAAGTTAATAATTATTTAATTATAACATATTCTTGTTAAGGCACATCTAGAAGTATATAATATTATTTATCTTAATTAGTGAATAATGATTAAAAATAAACTTTCATACGACTTCGTGATTCAAATTTGGTTTCTTATTCCTGGACAGAAAAAATCTAAATCGTTATTTACGCATTCAGATATGCAAGCAGCTTTTAGCTTATATCAATGAATTCATTAAATCGAAAACTACAACACACTACATGCGTAATGTGGTCATACTACGGAGATCTGTCATATAAATAATGTATGACATTTACAGTATTACAAGTAGCTACATGATTACGTCAATTCGCATGCGAATATAAACATGACAGGGGGTTCGAAAGATAGCGAACTAGACGTCATAACGTCTGAAAGCTGTTAGGGCAGGTCACGGTGCGTAGACAGGGGCAAGGGCTATTGGACAGTAACTTGTGAACTTTATTATTGCAATATATTTAAATCAGACCAAGTATATTCGTAGTGTAATACATGTATTTCATACATACGAATATATACGCTTTATGCTTACATATAGTACGGACTTTAATTCATGCTTCAATAGACATATAATTTGAAAATAATATTGGAGAATTAACATGCCACGTCAGTTATTGGTCTTTAGTTGGGAAATATAACTGATACTTTTACACATCATATACGAGTATATGACAATAATTTATAGCGCATCGAAAGATGAAATTTTTGATTATAAAAGAAGATAATTGCTAAAAGTGGCTATTTAATAATTCCTACGTTAATCTGGTGACCAAAGAGATTAAGGGACAATCATTTACGTCAACTTCTTATAATAATTGTACTCAATAGTGTATGGAAATAAAAACCTTCTATTCGATTATCAATTTCGGATGATCATTTATTAACATTAAGCACAAGTAAGCAAGTACTTAATTCATATTCTTCATCAATGATGTAAAAATCCAAATAAAATTTATCGCTTAGTACATTTTAATTGGCGTAGGTCACTTTGCAATTATAAAACAAAAGCACTTACAAAGTCATAGGCCAATAGCAAAAACAAAAGTTAATCATAATTATTTTTCTATTCTCAATGATATTATCAATAATATTACCAATCGGAAATCCTGTTTGTTTGAACGAATAAATATATTTGTATTTGGGAACAGCCGTGAGATATCCGAGTTGCGTACGGCCGACGACTCCATTATTCAGAGTTCGAACAGTTTGAGGCTGTTAACAGATTACAGGCTGTAAATAGTGAAATCAATATTGGATAATGGTAGGTGGCAGGGTGCGCCGTGCTCGAGCCAACAGAGGAGGCAGAATTCGCCCTTACTACGGGCTCTCTGAGAAAACATCTAAATAACTGAGCTTTCAATCAAAACGCCATAAGCCCACCCTACTCTAAACCTGTGCGAACGTATAAAGATACAAGCTATTGGCGATTTCAGGAATTAAATTCGAGATCCAAAGGTAAGGGCTCATGAAGGCTGTGTCGTCGACCCGTGAGAGTGAAAGCGTGTTCCGGGGTGGCGCTGAGACACCCGCCCGCCCTGCCATGGCTTTCGCTACCGTTCTCACGCTACTCGCTTCCACGCTGTTTTCAAAATATTTGTATTGCAATGTTTTAAGGATATTAAAGTTTGAATGGCAATAATAATTAGCAGACGTAAATGATATCATGTAATACATTGCGTAAAATTTAGTTCGAAAGTATACAACTGATATTTTGTATTAACCATATTAATTCTATTATTAAGTTGTCGATAAATTTAGCCCAGTGTTATATACAATGAAATGAATTTCAGTGACATCATCATAAAACATGCATTAAGTCATAATTGCATCAATCATAGCAGCGTCAGACGGTGTTGTGCGGTGATAGTCAATAAAGTGCAAGCGCGGATCGAGAGCACGGTCAGGGCGCGCCGCGGCGGCCACACTACGGAAGTAATGAACTTGAATGCAGCGCTCGGTCGCATTGCGCCGCCGTCCCGCTCTCCTCTAATTGGAGAACACTAGGCGCGAACGTGACGTACTCACTGCACTCGCTGTCAAATTCGTCCGCATTCTCCATCACGGGCCGCTTTCGTCGTCGATGCGTTTATCGGAACGAGACGCGAATATGTGTGTCGATTGCATTCTCGGCGTTGTAAAAGTGCATCTAGGTCGGTCGGCATAGCACGGCGTCGGGTTAGTGCGACGCGCTCCGCGGCTAGACGTAGGGCAGGTCGGCGAGTCGCGTTGCATAATGCGCTCGGAGCGCCGACGCCGCGCACGCCGGCCGCAGCCCGAGCCCGCGTAGCACACAGCGCTCGCCGCCGCCGCACGCACCGGGCCGCCGCGCCGACATGAACGCGGCGCGCTGGCTCCGGCCTCTTGTCTCCCTGCTGGCGCTGCGTATACTCCTCGAGTACATCAAGTCGCTCGACATCACTCTCGCGTCCTAGGCACGGGCCTGTTCACCAATTTCCAGCAAAGACGATCAATTATTTACATTTAATCGCGCGGTTAAACAATCGTTAACATATAATATAGCAATAGTTATTTCAAGAATGCCTGAACGGTAACATTTATTGTGAGTATTAAACTTTAGATGCTAAACACGGATACTTTAACATGTCGTAGTAGCTGTAGTATGTATTTGTATTACAAAGTTGCAAGTGCATATTTTAATTAAAACATTATAATGGACACAGGAAGTTGAACAAACGGTTACTTTTTATTTACAATTTTGCTCAACAATAAATACATTACGAAAAAAAATCTATTTTAGTATTAATTTTACTTTCAAAATAAATTGTACTTCCGTAACAGTGACATCGTTTTTAAAGCATTTTACATTTTTTTTGTTCGCCGTTGTTGTGCGACTTTATCGTGGAGGACCTAAATTCCGTGGAAATCGAACCGAATCAGAAAATCATTGCCATCGAATTGAATTCCGCATTAGCCACATAGGTAACATGCATTTGTGTCTTGCCGATACTCGCATCTATTCGCAGTGGAAACATCTACGTATTAAATTATTATTAGACTGCAAGGTTAGTTTTCCCGTTGCACTGGCGTGTGTATGTTTGCAATATCATGGCCATATTTTATAACACCTCATCTTGCATGCTATCGAAAACGCAGAAATTCTGCATTGGTCGCTTCGGTAATATTTTGAAGTACAACTAAAATATAATTTTTAATTATCATCATCATAATTTTCCATATTAAAGCAGTGTACATATAATATAAGATACATATTTGTATCTCCTGTAATCATCGTGTCACGGAAGTTTCGCTCATAATGAATCTTTATTCTCTATATATTTAATTTTAAACCTTTTACTTAATATTTGTTGTAACATGATCATTTCACATGTTTATAAATGCATGGATGGATTGGATGGATATAAATGGATTATAAGTATAACGGAGACTGTCTCCGTCGCGACCTCGCTGCAAACGCCGGGAGCTCATGAGGAAGGACCTCGTACTGGTCCGAAACTAGTCGGGCCAACCCGAAAAACGCACGTGATTTAAACCGTTACATTTATAATCATGTGTATAAATACTCACGAAACATTTAATAATAAAATCATCAATTCAACTTAATTTGTAACGTCTACTTCATAAAGGACATAAAGCATACATTTAGATAGTAGACATAACAAAAAAATAGATATAATTACTTCAGTAAAAGTAATAATGTGATCTTTAGAGAAATACATAATAACACTAATAAAATATAATAATTATTGACATAAAGCAATTAAATCAACAAAGTGATCAATTAAAGGTGGCTATTAAAATATATATAAATATACATAATCATTTTATACTTTAATGTTAGATAATAAAATTCTTTTATTTACTCTTTATTTTTCTCAAATTTATTTATTTACTCTCTATTGCACACCGTAAGCAATGGGCGAGTTAAACCAATCTGTAGACATAAGTAGTACGTTGACGGTTGAAGGTATTTAATTGATGAATAGTGATAACCGTGGATAGGACAGATAACAGCGCCGCGAGCGCAGCGCGCGACGCTGCAGAGGGCAAGTTCAAGAGCGGCGCGCGCGCCAAGGTTGCTTCCTGGTGCGCGCGCGCAGCTCTCGCGCGCACTCATGCAATATTTGCATTTACAGCGCTATTACGTATTCGCTCATTCAACTCTTCATTTTTTACTCAACTGTTGTCATCGCGCCAGGCCCATTATGGGGTGGGCGGTGATCACAAAGTACTAAATATCTTATATAGCTCTTTTATATTTATTTGTCTTTAAATATTCACGCCCGTTTTAGAGACTTCTGGCCTCCTTTTAGCCGGTATTTGATCTGATTTGTCAAGGTAGTTTAGTTTCCTTCGGTACTTGTGTCCATCAACATTCGCATCATTTGTTCGCCTGTAGTCTACTTAACAGATAATATAATTGAAGATACACGCATATGATACTCGTATATTTAAAATGATTACATAAAACCAACAAGTGCTCACAGACATATAATATGCATATTACTTAGTGCAGTGTTCCAGCAAGTCATTATTATCAAACACTCTAACATAATATTTAATGTACTCGTACCTTCGAGTGAATTTCAGATGTACTTAATTTCTACATAATGCAAGTCAGAATCTTTAGCAGTACATCCTTTGAACTATGTTTGACATTAATGAAATGATACTAATTTCGCAGAGTCAATCCCTAGGTAGGTACATTGTACATACGCGTAATTATTAATTCGCTTTAATATTTACTTGTTCTGTATGGAACATTTTTGATACTTTAAAATAGAGTGCATAATTTAAAACATTGAAGTGGGCGTGAAGTCTTATTTTGTATTGAAATAATAATATGGAAAGAACAAAAATATCAATAACGCTAACCGTCTTCAAATGAAACGAATTACGAGTGTTATAAATAAATGCAACATTTATAGCTCTGAGAGCAGCGATCACAAGAGAAATTAATTATTCGCTCTTGGTTATGTTAGATAACCGTCCAAACTGATCTATATTCCTAAGAATCTATAAAATCGTTATTTGCGTAATAATTCGATTATAGAAGTGGGAATTGGTGGTGAAACCAAAACACGGGCCGTTTGGTTTTAACTGTGCATATAGGTATTCTTGTTATTGTAATCATATTTTTGTTTTACACCCTGTAAAAATATGAATAGTGCACTTTTTGTGCATATGATGTACAAAAATTGACTTCATATATGTACTTGCTAACGTCAACAGTAAACAGAAAAAACTTAGATATCATGTAGGTATCTATCGTAAAAATAATAGAAATGTACAGGATATCGTCAAATAAACTATTCCAAACCTTAATTAATGTATATTCTTGTATGAATGAAAAATAAATAAATTGAATTTCTGTACTCAATAGTTATGTATGTATAATATAAGATGAGAATTGCGTATTAGTTCGATCAAGTATCTATGTTTAAGCGTTCATTATATAGCGTTTAATCTGATTTTGTACGGAAATATTAATAGTAATGCTAGTCACGTGAATTTCTACAGTGATTTCACATGAAGTGCATTACATGTTCGCCTCTATTCTAATCAGTACACGTGACCAAATTATGCATCGTATTATTTAATCAACAGTTACAAGTGAAAACGTCTTGATTCCGTACTTGAATCGTTTATTTCCAACAAATTGTGCCTATCTGCTTGCAGTAATACTTATTTCAATAATATAATTGTGATAAAAAGTTGGAGTGTTCAGTTCAATTAGGGTTGGCAGAGGCAAACAGGTCAAAATTAAAACATTCAAGTTTGTATTATAATATATTATTTCTGTCTGGAATAATCTTAAAATATTTGCGTGTCCAGTAAAAATAAAAAAGTGATGGCATATAAACAAAAACCCATTGGTTCAGTAGGTTTTAAGTTGTAAGATATAATGTGGCAGCCCTAGGGCCAGGGCCGCAGGATCGGGTCGCGTGGCCGGCGTGACATTGCGCGGTCGAGTTGCGCAACGCAACTCACGTGCGCTCCCCGAGGCTCGTTTTACAAACGTCTTCATTAATCAAATCACGGCCTCTTGCAATTAATTCCCTTTCGAAGCTATTCACGAAAAAATAACCGATTATCGCAACTAGGGCCGGTGCTAGCCATACTTCTTGTATTTATACATTATATGCAAAACATCTTTTTGTAAAATCGTATTGAAATGAATCCGATGCGGGTTGACAAATGCCTTTTATA
>DWFT01000815.1:0-10641 GCA_018246795.1 Microceris patrobas patrobas
CCCGCCCGCTGTACGACAGGTCAATGAAAAAAAAACCGAACACCAGGTCATGCAACATTGCATGCGTCCGCGCACAGTAGCGCGGCGGCGGCGAACGCGCAGAAACCAGTCCACCCTCTCATTAAATCCGTAGGTGCGTGTAAAACTTAAGGCTTAATAGGATAACAAAAAGCCGAGGGACTTATCGGTTCGCTAATGCTGATTTTCGTATAAATTTATACCGGAATAGTATTAAAAAACTAAATTATGTGATTTTATAGTGTATGTACACATACACATGTATGCACGCTGTGATGCAACTTAGTTTCCCGCAGAGCAATATCTCTGTGATTGCTCTTGATATAGAGTAAATAGGCACTTTCTAAGCAAGCATGATCCATCCTAGGCTGCATCTAGCTTACCATTGGCCGAGTTTGTACTCATATGCTACCCTATTGGTGTTCAGAAACAGTTTATATTATAGATATTTCTAATAGTGCCTTGGGGACTTGATCTGTGCCCCGTGTATGGCATTAGACTCACCATCTATTCCATTGTAGGACGTAAACGTGTTAGTGTATTACACTCTTCTGCCGACTTCTTTAGGGATTACACGCATGATGATACGTTTCTTACATATTTTGACCCTGGGTGTTAATTTTCAAATACTCACTATTGTTACCCCGCGATTCTGACGCTTTATTATTATTACAAAATAAAACACTCAATACCGTTCACTAGCCGCTAAAACTAAGGAACTTAAATGGGTAATTATAGTTTTTTTTGCTTACTTAAGTTACAATTTAATGTGTCACGGTGTTGGTACGGAACAATAACAACTTAAAACGACTGGGAGTAATACCCTGCTTAATGTTATGGGTACATATTGGTACTTTAGTAAGTACTTACTTACTTTACTTTTTAAAGTGTTTTTGCGGTAGAGAGTGCAACACCCAACGGTATAATTATGTTATATTTAAACAGCAAGCGAAAGTGAATTAAAAATTTTAAATATTAAACTTTTAATAACTTATTGACTATGACAATACTTATGAGGAATTTAGTTAAGTTGCACACATATATCGTACATTACTTTATGTTTAAACCAATCAATTGTACAGATCTTAAACATGAAACTCATTTAACATTGTACTGTTAGACACGAGTCTCACTGATAGGTGAAGACCAAAGTTGATCGTAAATCAAATGAATAAATATTTATGCACATTCATCAAGTAAATAAATATATTTACTAAGTATACTACAGGCTGAGTGAAGGATTAAAATGTTCTGCCTGGTCAAGTGTTCTCACTGTTCAGTTAAACGTATATTTTAATAAATGTTTCTGACCGGTGTTGCCCTAATCGTACTGTTTTTTTTTTCTTTATTCCGTCCAAATTTTAACACCGTGTCAGTTGACCGCGTAAGCTGTGAACACACAAAGATTTAGCTTTAGGATTACATTAGGAATGTAAAAGCCTGTAACACAATACGCTATCAAAGATCACGGAAACATGCCACCTGTTGATGTTTGCAGAGACAACAGCTCTAGCTGGAGACACGTCTGTAAGGGACAGGCTTGCAGCGATAGGAAATACTTTTACGCTGTTTAATGTAAATTTTTAATTCAATGACATTTGAGTGTTTCGTAATTTGACTATTTTTACAGAGTCTATAAGGTACATGCTGAAGGTATAACGAGTACTTGCGCGGTTGAACATCAATGTTTAATTTTGAATATTTAACTGATCGACGTTGTAATTAAATTAATTTAATATTAAGGAATATATGTACACCGATGTCATAGGTAGGTACTCACTATAAGTGGCCAATGTGGGATTATAGGAATTGCTTGTCAATCTTATATTATGTGTGCATGTTTCACCAAAGAAATCATTTATTCATTCTTTATATAGATAAATAAAAAATCAACAGTAGTCTGTAAGAATATCTCGCTAGTATGTATACACTTGTACCAAACGGTGTCGCAACGAGTAAATATAGCCGTGACAAGGGTTAAATTTGTACGCGATTTTATTCATGAAAATCATGTTTCGGAGGGTTAAATGTTACGAACAGTTAACAGTTTAATACTAGTGTAACTCATTTGTAATTGACATTATTAAGTAGAATTAGTGTCGATACGTACCTAGTTTACTTAATTTTTCAGTCTGAATCAGAACGAATTTAATCAACTGTCGATATCTTTTTTAAAATAAGCCAGTTCTCGTACTCGTGACATATCTTTTTTAAAATTTATTAAAATCGCCTTAACTCTTTTTAATAAGTAGGTGGAGTTCTTTTTATAAAACAAGTTTTGACGATGTTAAAGTTTTCGGATGTCGCTGACATCAGTATAGTTCCATATTAGTATTACAAACGTTTTAAAACAAGTGGGTATGTATGTAAGGTTCATGTATTGAACGGTTATGAAAATAAAAATGACTTAAATAATCCTCAGCACATAAAGTGGACATGTTCGCGTTGCACATATTCGATTTTATAGCATCGACAAAATATTGTTATGTTCAATGTATATGGGATATTTTTGAATATAAATGTAACTTACAACCGCAGAAGCATTTATTAAATTTTAATTTAAAATAATCCTTTAAAAATACATAAATATAGTTCCCCATTATGGGCGTGTTAAGTCTATCAACTCGCACTTGGCCAGCGTGGCCCGCTATGGCTTTAATCCTTCTTATTTTAAAGGAGAAGCGTGTCCGAGACTGAAACGATAAACCGATTGATGGTGATAATGAACATACTGTTAATTCAGTTGAATATAAAATACTTCATAGGTATTAGGTATAGCTTTCAGGTAAGCTTTCAACAGAATCATCAACTGCTTTCCTAGCAGTCCCATTTTAAGATATTTATAAGGTCGATAATTTGAAAGTGGTTTCGATTGAAAATATCGATATAAGTAATAATAATAATAATAAGCGACCCATTAATCGTTCCACCGTTGGAATATATACATAATATATTTTTTTAAACAATGCGCATTTTAAATTATTCGTTAATAGGTGTCAGTATATCATACATGCTTATTTGATCGAAGGCACCAGAAATACTTGAATATTTTTTTAAGTTTTATTTATCGGAGTTTTGGTAAAATAAAAGATTTTTTGGAATGATTCAATAAAAAGGTTGGAATATATTATTACCCATATATTACGAAAAACATTTATTTTGACATATCAAAGCGTACGTCAGTTGTGAAACCTGGCAAAAAGATCAATTTTATTAAAAAAGGTATCATTGGTCGTGGGCGAAAATTTTTCACTATAAAAATGAACAAAAAAAAACCGATAAAAATGCAATAATTTTTCGTTCAGTTACTTGAGATGTTAGCCGTATTTTTCGAAATGGTACTTGGTAACGTGTCGAAACGTGTTTATACTGAACCCATAAAATAAGACAACCTCTATATTATTCACAATGATGTTTTCTCGTATAAAAATTCTTTATTGTTGAAGGAAAGAAAATCCAAGAAGGTCATTTAAATACAAAAGTTTCATGTTTAGTAGGGTAAGCAGAGATCACACTTGTGTCAAGGAGAATTCCTGTTTCTACTCTGGGCTAGAACTTCGGTGTAGCTGAAAAATGGACCTGTAATTTTAAAAAACGCACCAATTATACTCGAAAATAAATCGGAGAATATTTACATTACGGCTATATTTGTTACTGTTAAAGGTCAAAACCCTGCAAGGGCTGTCCTACGGTCGTTAAACTCAGTATCTCAATAAAAAATAACTCTAGCAGGCCAACCGGGTTTTACGACTCATTCGAGTTTTATAACGTCTACTATTATATACATATAAATATATTTCTGTAAACACCGTGTCCATGCCTAAATAAAAGCGTTTTACTGTCGGAACTTGGCCTGCCTGTTTACAGTGCCCCCAATTAGGGGTGGTTTTACAAGCGTTTAAATTCCGAGTGACGAGAGTCTCATACGGTCACCGCTGCTACTTAATTTATTATGTCCAATAAAGTATTTGAATTGAATATATATTCTATGTTATAAGAAGGAATAATTTTTTAGGTGTGCAGGTTTCTTCACGATGTTTTCCTTCACCGTTAGCGAGTGATATTTAAATTTTTAAATTTAAAACGCATTTTTTGTAAAGAGGTGTGCGCCATGGATTTGAACCCAGGACCCCCGGAGTGAGAGGCTGAATTCTTAACCACTGGGCTATCACTGCACATTTTTGTGTTAACAAAATTTTTAATTTGTAATTTATCCTTCATGTTTCAATAATAGACTAGAAATATAATAAAATTGTATTAGTAGAATTATAATAAAATAATTAAACGAAATATTGTTTTAAACAAACCTTGATTTGAATTATCGTCGAAGCAGTTTTAAACCTTACAATAAAATAATAACATATACGTGGATGCGGAATGGTAGTAATGGTACGGGAAGGATGAATGAGGTGAGACCCTGTCGTTATCTAATGATAACATGCATATCACGAAAAGCAAACCAAAAATGGGTCGTTGTATTGTCGGCCGCGGCTTCGGTTAGCACGGTAGATGTTTAATTTCACTAATGTTTTATCATTTCCAATCCCAGATAAGGTTACTCTTTGAAGTGCTTGTTTAAAGTGTATGAATTATGAAATACTTGTGACTTGTTGTTTTACTTCAAATATGGCTCAGGAGTTGGTAAATCTGATGTGGAATTTAGAAGATAAAGTGGTTTTGGTGACTGGTGGAGCGGCTGGGGTGGGGGCTGGTCTGGTTCGGGCGTTGCTTGCGCGTAATGCTAGAGTAAGTTTTTTTTGGTATTTGGAATGAAAGTACTGTATATTCAAAATTTGCATTTATTTATATTATACGTATGCTTATTTAAAAGTGTGTGTGATATTGTTATTAACTAAAAATGTTTTGGGATAAGTTCGCACACAAATATAAGTACGGATATACGTTTTGTAATAACACTTGTAATTATCAGCTGGCATATGTACCTATATTTGATTTGACCTTTTAATGTGAAGGTTAGCTATCAAGGTTAAGGCTTCCTAACGGAAAATTGGCTTGAATAGCATGATTTTTGTATTTTAACGAGCTGTACATCACGGCGCTACGGACATTACATTTTTATAATAAATAAATGAGCGCCTGAATAAGTACATAATTCTAATATGGCTGATTTAGACAAAGGATATACTAAGCTGGATCTTTATGTGTGTATAGTAACCTATTTTAACAGTATTTTGAATATATTCATGAGTTAACAAAATTCTAAACGACTTCATCACGTATTAAAGACAATAGTAACAAGCAGTACGATATTTATAAACTTAAAAACAAAAGAATCATAAAGCATCTTTTATAATTGTTTGAATATTTTTCTAACAAGTATTCATAGAACGAAACTCCACTAGCATGCTTTTGAGGAAGTGAAAAGTTACCGTTTGTTGAGTTTGAATAAAGACGTGCAGTATAATAGACAAGAGTGGAGCTTTTCAGCCACTGTTTACACACCCATCCCTTTTCATTAAAGTTCTCACAACTACTATGACCATCTGTAATAGATTCTTAAGCGTTCGTACATATTTCCAACAAGTGACATTTTTTGTTCACATGCACATAATGTGTTGTCTTACCATTTATTCACATATTCGTATACTTTGCAGAACCGCTAGGTTTCTCGCTTTATTACTATTATTATTGTATTGTCCTGCTTCGGTAGGTACAAAGGTGAGTATTTTTGCATGTTTAGAATTATGATCACCATTATGATCACCATACTTTTGATACAATGGATTTAAATCTCCTTGGATGGCCACTTTTACATCAGCCTAATTGTGGATTAAATAGACATAGGTATAAATATTCTAAGAAATCTTAAGTTTCTAATTACTTCTTTGAAAGGAATTCGTATATAATTATGTATATAATTTTATTTATTTTCTTAATAGATAATTAAATGACAAACAACGTTTGAAAATATGTAACAATGAATATTACAAACGTTCCGATTATGAAATAATTTTATTCAGAATTGAAATTAAAAAATTTAAGTCATCAATTACAAATTATATATAAATAAGCGATACAATATACTATAATTATATAAAAAACAACCATTCCGATAAAGACATTTTAATGTAAAATTATGAACAAAATGATAAAATTGTATATTACAGCACGTAGCCTTTCTCGACATAGCGGCGAGAGAAGGCGCGGCTCTCGAGGGCGAGCTCACGACCAAGTTCGGCGCCCTGAGAGCCAAGTTCATAAAATGCGACATCGCCGACGAAACACAGCTCGCCGCAGCGTACAGCCAAGTTTTGGACAAGTACCGCAGACTTGACGCCGTCGTAAATAATGCCGCCCTACTGAGTGCTGACGAGACTTCGCACAAGAAAATGGTGGATATTAATTTCGTAAGTTGAACCTTATTTACATATGTTCAAGGAACACTTTTGAGAAATTGCTTTCATTTTATTATAACACAGTGCATATTGAATGTCTGTTAATGTTTTAGATTTGGATACTCCTTAAAATAACCTAAATGTATATATTATGTCACGTCTGTTGTTTTTATGAATAGGTAAAGACAAAAGATTTCTATTGACTATATATGGTCATCTACCATTTCTGCTAATATTCATTCTTTCTATGAGCTGTAATCGACTAAATATCCCTGTTTTAATCCTAACTATTGCATTTTTTAAATCACATCTAACATTTTTGATTATACCAATACATATTATACTTTTTAATATTCCGTTATAAACCGCACAAGTTCAACTTTAATTTCTGTTTGTCGTACCTAACAGTCACTATTTTTCTACGTCCATTGCACTTAATCAAAGTTTTACTATTTGAACAAATACCTTCTTGATATTAGATAGTATACTTCCTAAGAACAATCAAAGAATTTCTGCTATAACTTTCAATTTATAATCTGCTATAGCTAAAATTGAATACGTCACAAATTTTATACAAGGCTAATACATTTATAGCTATTTTTATATAGTAAATTGTTATTACGTTTAGTAGATAGTACATGGTTTTGTTTTCATAATAGTGTGTATATAATGAACAATAGAATATCATTTTGCTTATTTAATGTCTAATTCAAGCCATGCCCTTATTAGAGTCATTATAAGACAGGGTTTTGTAACACGTTGAGTTATCGCACAGATTCATTCGGTTGTCAAATCCATCCCCTCTCTCGGCCCACGTTCATAATTATCATGGCAGGAAATAAACGCACGGTGGTGAAAAATTATGAGGTTTACCGGATAAAGTAAAATGTATCCCTAGCCGCAAATGAAAACGGTAGATCCTACGCCATTATTGTGGTTGATAAGAATGGAAATAGCGATATTGTGACTAACATATCGTTCCCCTCGGCTGTAAAGCAAACATGTCTACGAACATATACAAACGACCGCATGGCCTAAAATATCGTATTTATACCAGGCTAAATCTAATATTGTTGCAGATTGCCACAGTAACAAGCACGTACAAAGCGCTGGACGTAATGGCGGCAGATAAGGGTGGGAATGGCGGCGTTGTAGTCAACATATCGTCCCTCTTGGCTCTCAAGCCAAGTGCCCGTTTACCTGTGTACGCCGCAACGAAGGCCGCAGTTTTACAGTTCAGCAATAATATTGCCGTAAGTTCCAGTTGAAACAGCCGATTGTGCCGAGTACCTACTGAATTGCCAATCATAGTTCTGATGTTTGTGTGGAGTATTCGGATGGTATTATTTTGTTTGGCTAGTTATTTTGATTTGTACATACGAATATTGTGGATTTTATTTTTGCTATGTAATATTATATTGATATAGAATTGGAAGGATTTGATTATGTATACCTGGACACGAACGTTGTTAATAAGTTAAATGAACCAATATTTTTCTATCTAAAAATTTCCATTTTTAACAAGTAATGAACTGAAATAACCAAAATATTATTCTGCAGACCGAGGAGTTATTCTCAAACACACAAGTCCGAATAGTGACAGTATGTCTGGGCCCCACGGACACAGCGATTCTGCACAGACGTAGTCTGGAGAATTTTAATAAGGACTACGCTGCGAGCATTACTTCTCGCGTCCCCGAGAGGCAGAGGTGAGTTTCCAATCCGAATAAAATATAGATTTACTCGCACATTTCCATATTTTTATTACGATTTTTATATCCGTGATATTTTAATAAAATTACATTATTATAATCATAGTATTACAATGCATAACATACAAAACTGTAGGATTATACCTATATTCCAAAGACACGTCTCATGTTTATTATAACGATTTGGTTTTTGATTTCACTCCAAAATAGAATGCCAATAGAGGCTCCAACCCGAAGCTTCAGGAAGAACAATATTACTGAAGGATTACTGAAGACGCTTGCATGAATAAAAGTGACTAAATGGTCATATTTTAGTTTATTAGTTGCCTAGGTCCCTATTTATTGGCTTAAGCATTAGAGTATCTATGACGGTTTTTGGGTAGTAATGGAACAAACAAATAGAACTTTTCATCACAAAGAAACATAGAGAAAACTTACTATTTTAACAGCGTTCCTTTCACTAAACCACATTTCTTAATAGACAAAACTATGAAACCTTTCGACGGGACTGCTCGAGTTCGCAACTAACCGAGCGACGAAAATCGTATTTCGAAAATATTTCAAAACTTCTCCCAGCGTGAGCTGGATAGAAAGTTGGATCTTAAAGTGCTTTCCTTACGCTGCTTCACTTCCTTTTATTATAATCATGTTGTTAGAAAGCTCGTAGGGTTGTTATGTTTGAAGATTACATACAAGCTGTTTAGTTAAGCAACATACTGTTTGTTTGATGCTAAGTTGGGTGACTGTTATAGGTAAATACAAGACAAAGGATTTATGTGCCTCGGAATGTTCATTGTAGCCAATTACTTATCGTTATAAAAGTCACGCAGAAACTCATCGTGAATCTTTAAAGCTTAAATATCCTGACCAGTATGATATTTATCAAATTTTCTATCAATGCGCACTGGTGTAACTTGGCGAAGTATGACCTACAGTTCCCAGGATTGAGAAACAGTCAATTTTACTGAATAAACTACCTAATTGTAAATAGTACATCAATTGAATTTATTCATTTACTGTTAATTAGAACGATTACACAAACCATTTAGGTACACCAATTAATAAGAAATTTATCATAAACAATCAATAATTGCAGTCATAACATTTGAATAAAGCAGTCAATGTAAAAATCAAATTTCAGATTATAGTGACAATAATAGTAATATGTAGTAATAAAAATAACAACAATTATGATAACAATAATAATAACTATAAATATGACATTAAATAAGGCAGTCAAAGGTTCAAACGAAAGTTACATGAGTAATTATACATAATATGACTAAAATATACGTAGGTATATCAATCTTTACCGCGACTTTTTACGTTCTCCCGTTAATTACGATTTTAATAATGTTACCTATTAAAGTACCTTGTGTAGCTGGAAAGAACACAGAACAGTTGTGAGTACCTTCTTAAATTTATCTCTAAATGATTAAATTATTAAACGAGTAGTTGTATGGGAAATGTTCAAATCGTGCCAGCAAAGTTGCAGACGCTAAATAGTTTTAATCAATAATTTAAAGCCTTCGTAATCTAGTAAATTCGTGAAATAAATTGTTATTGTTAGTGATTTTGGAGTAAAAAAATACATAGAGCACACTTTATTACATTAGTTGCTCTACATTTTACTTATAAATTAAAAAGCGCTGACATAGAGCGTTCAAATTTATGCATACCCGAGAGACTTACTGACCTTCACAAATTCTTTTGAAGATTTCAGTAGATTTATTCACTTTGTGCTCGTGATTTTGGAAAGTTAATCGTATGTGAACACATAGGAATATAATAAATGAATCGATGTTTTTGAACCATGAAGACTTTTACACTACCAAAATAATAGACAATATATTAGCCAGTAGTGAAGTAAAATATTAGAACATAACTTTCTTAGTAATTCATAACTACCACTTTAAAAATATCATTCCATAATAATTTTATCACCGATTTCTTATTGGACACTAGCTTTACCGGCGACAGCTGACAATCTAATACACCAGTATATACGAGTATAGTATGACAAAAACTGGTTAAAACTATTTTCAAGTATGTTTATGTAATTTTAGGAGGTTTTCCAGTATTACACTCTTCAAACCGGATTAGAAAACCGCAAGTATTTCTGAAAGGATTACCAAAAAAATAGGTATCGTAGTTTATCTTTAGTGAAGTCGAAAGTAAGTGTTATTTTACAGGACAATTTAAATTTCGCCAAGTGATACACGGAAAAGACTGTTGTAACAAGTTAGTATTGGAGGGGAGAATACTGCAGAGTCATAATTATTGTGTGCCCAGTGGCTAAAAGTATCCGCTAACGAGATATTGATTATCCTTTATTTAGCTACCTTTAGATTATCCTTGTCTGTTTAGCTTCGTCAGCTCAACGCAAAACGTTAACATGGCATTGTTGGTCTACTTGTATTACCAAGGAACATAAACGCTTACATTGCGAGCTTTAGGTAGTATAGTATTTGGAAATATATTGTTGTTGAAATTGTTATATATAATATTGTTGCGTTCAAATGATATGTACAGTTTGTTTTCAGTTGTCTTGGCAT
>DWFT01000816.1:0-10638 GCA_018246795.1 Microceris patrobas patrobas
TAATAACCGATACAGTAGTTTTTGAGTTCATCGATAACATACAGACAAACATTCATTTTTATATATTAAGATGTACAAAAATAGGTATTGAAGTACGGCTGTAAATAACAAAACAATACGGAAGCAGATCCGCGGGTAGAAGCAATAGCTCGGTAGATGAGACTCCGGCAAAAATGATGGTTCGCTCAATTCAATTTCCTTACGCACCCGATAAAATTAGGAAGGCGAAGATTGAAATTATTACCTTGAACGCGTTACGCACGAGTGTATATTATGTAGAAATATAGCTAGTTGTTTTCGTTCGCTCGTGTTAAAGTTTCGACGATTTGGAATCCGCTTTTACAGAAACGAATGTAGTGTTCAATATGTTATATAGCTTGCGTAATGCCGAGCTCAAAAGCTTACGAGTGAGCCCCGATGAAACAATGGAACTTCGGATCTAAACAAAGAAATGATTATCGAAGCCCGAAGGATTCGGGTCAAAACGACGGGCCGATCCATTGGCACAAACAATAGGTATTAACTCGAACGTCTGTTTTCATGTAGTATTTGCGTTTACTTCTATTATCAATCTATTTTATTATGTTACGTGTGAGTGTTGTATAGAAGCCACGTTTCTGCGTGACCCAGTTTGTCCTTCGATAAATTGTAGTGATGGGGTTCATACAATAGAGTATGAAGATGGGGTTGTATCGTTTCTAAGCCGGCCTGGACCGGTCACGACGCGTACGACCGGTCCGGGCCGACTCTCGGACCAGTTTCGACAGTCTATAGTTTCGACTCGCCGATTATTTTTACCCAGCTTAACATTATTGTAATGTATGGTAATATGTTCAAGTTGGTTCTATTTTATGTGGTTTCGTCATATCGACTTATTGTAAATATGTGGAGGTGTCGTTATTTTTTATGTTTGAGAGGACGTGTCGCTCGGAGCTCGAGTCGTGTTCGGACAGGGAGCAGGTTTTTGAGTGTGTAGGTATTATCAGTAAAACAAAGAATTCCATTATTGAAACTATGTATTTTTTTAATAATTTCTACATTTTCTTTTACTGTCTATGAAATAAATATCAATTATAAACAATTGATACATATATTATTATTGTTAGTTCTGTATATGTCGACATTTCAAGTTTAGAAGTAAAATGTTTTTATAGGTTTATTTTTTATTCTTTTTCGATGAAAGTGAACTCTAGTACTATGATATTGTGCGTTTAAAACACTGGACCCTACAAACATTTAGATTTCGTTTAAAAACTGTTAGTCTATTGATTTACATTTAATGTAGTAATTACACTGGATGAAGAAAATGCTTCGACTTCAATAACATCTCGTCAATTACACGTACTGTTAGTACAAAATTTCTTTCCTCTCCCACTGGACTACAATTACGCAGCTTCGCGCGGCGATAGAAAACAATCTTACAAAAAATGACAATATTTATATTAACTTAAATAACTTAATACTTGTTATAACTATAATAATATAACCTGAGATCTTTGCAGTATATTAGAGCGCGCCTCTCCTCCTATTGCCTCCGTCCGAACGGCTCTATGATACATCTGCATGCGTGCTCGCTTACATATTAAAGTATATTTTTCTCATTTTAATTTTTTACATTACAAAAGTAGTATCACAAACAAATGTACGAACTAGTACAATTACGAAAAACGTACACATATCTGATCCCCGCGGAGATCGCCTCTAATAAATACGATTAAGATACATATACATACATGAAATATACGAACTCTACGTAACTTCAGAATAGAATCGAACTCGAAACAATAAAAAATAATACGTAACACTAAACCAATCAGGGTATCAGTATCACACGCGCGGCGACGACTGAGATCATGGTGCGCACCTAACGCCGCCACGCCACTCACGCGACCAACCACTCCGACACCAACACACAATCATTAAACATTCCATCATAAAATACGAACAATGATTAACATAAGTAGACGCGGGCCGGGCGCCGCGGGGGGCGGGGTGGGTCGCGCTCGCCCGCGCCGTCGCGCGCGCCGCCGGACGTGGCCGCGTCCCTGCCCACGGCGGCGACGACCGCGCGTACCTAATGCGCTCCTCTGCGCGCTTACTCTACAACTATACATTACATATCACGCTGTGCTTTTTTCTCTTATTAAAAATATATAATAATTAATATACATATAATAATAATATTGATATTTGTTAAAATAACGATAGGTCGATATCGAGGAGGGCAATCAGTCGGCTCGCACCAGTGCGCGCCGTCGCCGCCGCTTCACTCGGCCTGGCTTCTAAACAGTTTTTTCTTTTCTATCGTGAACTGGGGGCTGATGATGATGGTGCCGCCTCGCGTTAAGTTTCTGTGAAAAATAAACGAATGTTAATACAACTCGAATCCTCTCGAGATCCATCGAATCGGAAAATTGAACTGAACAATTTAAATTCGGCCACGAATAGTTGTAAAACTCACTTTAAGAATTGCGGCAACAAGCTCGTCCAGTTCGTGGCGTCATGTTCAAGATGGAGATGTATTTCGTGCGTGGTTAGCGTGTTGGGGTCGATCTTGAACGCGGCGAGCCGGCGCCCGGCCACGTCGACGATGACCGCCGCGCCTCTGGAACCGCAGGGTTCGCCCTCTGCTAGCGCTAAGGTCTGGCGAGATGCCCTCGCGAGGAGCTCGGCGGGCACCAGGACCTCGGCGGTAGCTAGCTCGCTGGCTCCTTTGGCCGCTCGAAGCTCTCTCTCGAGTCGCTGAGCCAGCGCCGCTTCCGTCGGTACCGGCACAGGCGCTTCTCGCCAGGTCGGCCCATTCCATGCTGCAACAATAGATACGAACTATTAAAATCAATCGCACTAAAACCCTTAATTTTTTTTAAGTATTTTTAAGTTTGCCCAAAATTTTATTATCCGTGTTAGAATCTTCATATAAGAATATAAGGTCCAAGAAATCAAAACGAACTAAATTTGAAAATGAGACCACAATGAACAAGTAACTTACTCGAAGCGGAATAAAGTCGAAAGTTAATTGAAACAAAGCGCATCGGAGGGCAAGGGAACGTCAGAGCAGCTGTTGAATAGTCGGCCGTGACGTTTCGATCCCGACCTATTTTCCCAGTTCGCTCGAAAAGCTATTATTATTTCATTATTGCTAATATAATAATAGTTGCTTGCAATAAACGTTCAATGCAGAACATGTTTCGTCAGGCAGCGTGCGCGCGCCGCGTAGCAACAGCTGACGAACGTCACTTAGAAAGCCGCTAAGTTCCCTCTCCACCGCACAGAATAGAAAGTCGACTCACCTTTTTCACTACTGAATCCGACGTTAAACTGACTCGTGACCGGCAGGATCTCCATGTTTTCCAAATTTTTACTTATATTGTACACTTTTAATACGAAAAATTAAAGCGTTCCGCTCCGGAACTTATACTAGTAAAATATCACAAGTCTCTTTTGTACTGCGAATGCGCACAGAACGATTGTACCGGCTTCGCGACCGGCGACTAGTTATCGCGAAGAGATCGATGGGAAGTTGGGAACGTCCGTAGCTAACACGACCGCATCAGATCTGATCTCGTAACCACAGGGCTTCGTCTCTCGCCCTCGGCTCACTGTGTGACCCACCCGACCCTGTCGCTGTCTGTGACGGACTGGACTGACGATGCCGGGAAGAGTTTGCTTTTTATATAGAGAGCCGAGGAAGGGGCTGAGGGGGGTCTCTCCGCGGGCGGCCGCGGGGGCCCCGCGCGCCAGTCGCGCCCGTTCGCGTTCGTCGTCGGTCGTTTCGATGTCGCTCCGTACCGGCTTCCGGTCGCAAGCCGGCCGGCTTCTTTCTTTGTTTCCATATACCGATACCGGTCTTACTACAGTTCGGTTTTCAAACGCGAATCAAATCAAATATGATAAACCCGGTGCGAATATAAGTAAACTGCGCGTGTTACGCTCCTTTCGCGTTTATATTTTTTTCGTATTTACAGTCGTGTCTTTGTTTAGTGTTAATTTAGATATAAGATATATTTAAGATAAGCTTCAAATATGTATTTATAGCGTTGAGGTACATAATGGGCGTCAAGCCGACTAGTCGCAGTACCACATTCAAAAGTAGTCGATAAGATAGATTGTAATTTAGACATAAGCGTTTTGATACCTACAATCTAGGATAAGATATTATGTGTCAATTTTTAACATCATTTTCATGACAATACTTTAAATGTATTTCATTTGATGTCCCATTTTTTAAAGCCCTTGTAAATATATTTGTAATAAGAGACATCGTAACGGATAAAGTGGTAAAAAATTGTGGTAAGATTCTGTGTTGTAATTAGTCATTAAGTGTGAGCAATAAAATCTTTTTGTATTCGGAATTTAAATGTATCACTTGGCAACAGCCCCCTTAAGTTTGTTTTGTGTTCTTAGAAAATGAACAATAGGTTTTAAAACGTCGGCAATCAAGCCATAAAACTGAGTTACTGTGCAAATGACTGGCTGATGCGAATGGCATATCGGCCTATGGTCGCTACCGGCGTATTACGTTTCCGATGTTGCATCAGATTGGAAGTTTCGAGATGTTCTTTTGTCGACTCTTCACTTAAGCCTAAAATATTTCTAAGTAAATATTCCTTGAATTATTGTCTGTACAAAATGTGTGTTACTATTTAATTCAATTGTGTTAGGGCAAATTAAAAAGTAATTAGAATTAATCCGTCGATCAGCAAGGAAAAAAAATGTAAGTAACAGTGATCAAAAAAGTGATAAGCAATCATTTTTATTAAATTTATTTAACGGTTGGGACTACTCGCTATGAAGAGTTATATGTTTGTGAAAAAAACACAATATTAGATCAAACATCATACCTACTAATAAGAACACAAAAAAAAACACATCAAATTTGTTCTCTACACTAGAATTATCTAATTATAGTAGGTAGTACGCGCTGTAATTTTGAGTGCCGAAATTGCCATGGCAACCGTGTTCAATCTTTCCAACGGTTTAACCGTAATAGCGAAGAGTACGAAACAATTGAGCAAAAAAGCGATGTAAAAAATTGGTCGGTTGCTACGCCGAGCCGGCCGGCGCCGCGGCCTTGGGCGCTCGTGACTCATGGCTGCAGCGCTGGAGCGAATCGAAGAACACGGTTCGAATCGAATCGTGACGATAATATCTATCGCTCAACCGATGCACTCCATTACGATTTCATTTTTTTCCCCTCACTCAAAGTTCGTGGGTCAAATAATGTTTTAAAGGTCAAAAACGATAAATTTGTTATTCTCCTTTACCATATCTTTTATTTGTGATTTTTGCTTTTATTGAATCTTCATTCTCTGAATATATTTCAGTAAATGTTCTAAACCAAAAGTTACTATTCTTACACTATTCTACTATACTATTCTTATCGCAGTTTCGGTTTAATTATTTTATTTTGTGTTTTTTCTGGAAAACTCAGCTATAATTTACTATTCAGTGTAGAAAGTTCTAGAAAGACTATACATATTGCAATTGTTGCACAAATAAAATGCGTGCGTCACAGAAATATTGCATTTAAATCTAAGTAACAAGACGACGTCAAGCAAAACATTAAATATACATATATAGAAGTGGCCATAAATAACGACAAAAATAAGACTTATGTAAGTGTTATCAGCGCCTCGACAACATTATCACTTAGCAAATGAAAACTTAAAATAAGCAAATAAGATGATGATAAACTGAGTACAGAAAATACAATTCCTCGTCATTACAATAATTATGATAAGTATCGTCATTATTGTTTTATTTACGGTATGATAATACATTTTGCTCAAATGTTGGCCACGCAACAAGCCACCGACAATGAAACGACTATAGAATAGACACAAATGTATCGTAACTGACTTCATAACACAAACAGCTGAATTTATAAACACGCGGTAACGCGAAGTCTCATCAGACAGTATTCCATAATATTTGTTGTCAATAATCACACAATAAATTAGCTTGAACGAAAATGGGTAATTTTAAAATTGTAATATAAATTAATGGAACAGTACTATATAGACAAAACTGTTTAAAGTAAATCCAGTATGACCTCAGCGAACCATATTAAAAACGGCAAAATATATATTTGTAAAACCTTGAAGAGGCACGTGGGGCGCTAATTTAAACAGCTACTTGCATTTTAAATTTAGGATTATAATTACCTATGCTTAAAGTGCGAAAATAAACGGAAACGGAAAGTGATTGCTAATTTTGCACAAATATAATTTCGCATATTTAAACCTTAATTGTAAAAAGCCATTGTTCAACTGAATTGGGTATCTTAATATATAAAAACTATAATATGCAACAAAACAAGTGTTTTTTTTTTCTTTCTCGAAATTACAAAAGATAAAATTCGTGTGGTAACAATGGAACAAGTTCCTTTGGGCAATGTCTTGTCGCTCCGGTATAAAACATGTTCCGACTTGTCTTGGAACTTATTTCCGGACGTTTTAAAAAAAATCCATATTAATTTTAAACTTCTGTAATAAACCGATGGATAAAATAAGTTTATATAAACAATTTTGTTTTATTATTAATATTTTTATTATTATTTGGAACGATTTTTGTATCTTTTAGACATTTGCAAATATTTCCAGTACATTATTCACAAAATGGTTCTTGACAGTTGTTATATTGCTGAACGAACGAATGCACCTCGCCTGACAATGTTTTATACATAAAATTCAAATAACCTGTCCCCCAACCTGCGTTTTAGCATACTTCGTTTGCAATAAATCACTGCCTCGAGCATAACATTATTTAATCGCCTCAGTAAACTAATGCCTCGAATCTAATCCTTTATTGGAACGATTTATGTTATTACCCTTGTATTGAATTGAATAATTTCCACAATACTGGTTTTTTGCTCCTAAATCTGCTTAAGCAGGCCTCTTTACTATTCTGTTACCACATTCAGCCATATTTATCCTAGATGGCAATCCTGTTAAATATAGAAATTTATTTTGTAAGGTATAAGTCGAATTAGCATTTTTATTGTTTTCTAGAAAAGAGAAAGCTCACGAGCTAACTGAAATGTGACCACAGTGTCTAATCAAGATGTAAAATATCTTGCAAACTTCGCTACTACTGGCCGTAACGTTATAAACCCGTTCGGGCTATTTTTGCGGATCGCGCAGCGAAATTCAGCATACACGAGTAGAATGTAAAATGAAATAGAACCATATCGAGCAGTCAATGTTTCGAGTGGCTCCACTATTGAAACGGATCTATCGTCGGTTTTCGCGAATTTCACTTGTTTTGACCTATTCATTTCTTTTGGATCCGAATCTCTGCTTTATATCTATTTGTTTATTGGTGCGAGAAGAGATCTAAACAGATGCCAATAAATACGCCTCCGCAGATTTAGTAAAAGTTCCGAGCAACAAAAACAAGTTCGACAGCGAGTCGCTCAGAGCGGAGAGCGAAGTGTGAGCCATTAAATTTTAATTAACTCGCTCCATAATGCATTAGGTTGCTTCACTGTTATTTATCATTTATTCGCTATAATCTTGCCGTTTATTACGATGCTTTGTGCAAATGTAAGTAGGTAAAATTAATATTTCCTCCGGCCGGTTTACGAGTCGACTGGCAGTCGTTACGTTTTCATTCGGCCGGGTCGTAGCTCATTTATATGGCCAATATTCGTCGTCATCAGTATGCAGCGATCGTATAAATGTTGTGCCAAGTTTAGGCAACTGCTCATTAGAAATTTTAAACCGTCTTTGTTTGTGTCGAGTTTCGTCGAGCGACACGTGTGACTCTATTGTATCTGTTATAGTATTGTTACATAGGGTTTTATGTACTCGGGACTGATCATTGTACACGATGACCTTGTTCGGAGATTAGAATTGACTTTTGTAAGTGATCTCACGCGAAGATTAATCGCGGAGTTTATCTACCGATTTATAATTGTTTGTTTACTGTAGCCGTTAGCAACGCTGGCGTTATCACTCGATTGAGCGATAACTTTGGTGTTTATTGATCATGTATTTTAAGTGCAGTGTTGCAATTGTTCGGTTATTGAGTCTGTGTACTCTGTCGAACGTTCTAGAATCTATTCAAATACCTGTCGCACAAAGGAAATTTTGCATGTTTTTGAATAATAAATGAATTATCCAATACCATTGCTATTTTATTTGAATTATACCTCACCCAGTAATAATTGTGATAAGTCACGTCGATGTTAATGATACTTTTGATTTATGTTCCTATCGAACGGCGACGTTCAGTTCGATTTATTTTAAATGAAATACGAATAAGGGTTATCAAATATAATGAATTACTGATACAAGCGTGCTCCGTTATATCTCGGGTCATTATATTGACTGCCGTGACACAAAATCTTGCAGTTCAGATAACATTAAATATACACGCGACGATAGCCTAATAGCTTAGATTTGAGACCTCCACTCCGGGGCCTGAGGTTTAAATTCAACACACCTACAAATTCTTAAACTATATGCATTTTTACATAAAAGTATATATAATTTTCTACGATGGTGAATAATAATTTGAAGAACTATACTCACCATACGTTTAGTATGTTTTACAGGCATTGTCAAGTCTGCCAACCCACTAATAGCTTGCGTACTACACGCCTCAATCTCCAATCTGGGCGGACTCATTGCCGAGAATATAACAATAGAATGGATTGATGCAGATGTGTCCCTTAACTCCTCGAATCCTGGTGAAGTATAAGTATCCGTTGAAGCTAATAATTTTAAAGCTCCTCTATAAGAGATTATTTCAGGGTATATCAACTAATGAGAGACATGGGCGGTGGCCATGTTTCCCATTAGTTGCTTTAGTAACTCATCCTTACCAAGTCAAAAAACGATTTGGTCACTTCTAGCGTTTTTACTGACGGGAGCTACTGTGCTATAATTTATACGGTTTCTTTTTTACCGTTGTTTATCGTTATGTAAGACAATATATGAATGTCTCAAAGAAAGAAAAGCTGAAACAGAAAAATATATATATCTGTAATTGAGTAAATAAAGGTACCTATCAGTAAAATATCTTCTGTTCTGTAACTTCATTGTAGGCGCGCACAAGTAGGTATCAGAGAATGACTTTGGCACTAATTTCTATCATCATTATTATTACTTCATGATCATCAGTTGTTTTGTCGTTCCACTGTTGGAAACGGGTCTCCTCTCAGGAGAAGGGTTAAGGTCATACTCATCCACACTGAACAAGTGCGGGTGAGCTGGTGTGACTTTAGTTATGCGTATGTAAATAAAAAAAAACAGTTGACGGCATTATCTTTCTGATATATTTTGATATCAAGTACACTTAAAAACGTTAACTGCACAATTAATGACTACACTGAAGTATTAATTGTATACGAACAATGGCACATAAGGCAAATTAATTCTATTTGATGATAAAATATTAAATGCACAATTAAAGCAGCCTCGTTAATATTTATTTACCAGAAAACTCGACCGAATGTACGACGTTTAGCTCGGCTATGGGTCGAGAATTTGTGTCAAGCAAACTTGTTTAACAAAATCTGTTTTCAGCCGAATTTTAATCGTATATTTAGTTGAAAATTGTCTCACGATGGTACAATGTATCATTGCTCATTTTTCGAATTTGATTTTTTAGGCATTTGTCGATTTACTTGAAGTAACAACGCAAAAATTACTGCTTCTAAACTTCCTAATAGAACTTATATCTAGCGATAGTAAAGTAATAACTAAAAATTTATTATATATTTAATAGCAACAAATACTCATAACAACGATAATATAATGAATAATAATGATAACACTTACGCATGAAATTATAATTATTATTCATATTTGTTATGCATATCGTTATGGCTGGTCTTTGACTACCTAAGAGTTAAGAAAATCTTGAATTGCACGATGAAGGAGTAAGTAAAATTTATGACAAGAAAAATAATTATGAAACTTCATTCACTTCGTGTATTACATTTAAGAATCGTTGAAATAAACATAAATACGAGTATATAGACATAAATAAAAAAATCATAAAGGATAGTCTATGGCCTCAACCCTTTTCATTCTGAGAAGACACCCGTGTCCAACAAGTGCACGATAAAAGGATTGAGAATGATGATGATTGACAATTGAAGAGTGGACACAGGTCGCCGGTTGCACGTTAGATACTAGGCATAGACAATCGTACGTATGTACGCTTTCCTTTCTTTAACTTGTCGTAGACCTCACCGTTTTGGATTACAGTCCCGAAACCCACTGTGTAATCTTACAACCATAGCTAGACTACCGATTTTGCATATGTCCAGGGGTTACGCCACAATCCGATGATTCGTCTAACGTCAATACTATCACAGCATTAAGCCTGCACCGGACATGGAAATTGCTATGGACTTAAAACTCGAGTCTGACGTTGGCCCTACAATCGATGTTAGGCTCGTATACATCACGATTTTTGTATGGAATATTTTTAATTGCGAACAAATGACACAACGGTTGCCATGCCATGTACTGCATATATTTCCAGCTTCGATTTGCGAACGTAAATGTAAAAAATATGAGGATTTCAATATTTATCAAGACTAGTTATTTATTGTCATGTGTCAGGGTGTTTATGTATACAGCCTACGTGTGTGTGAATGTTTGTATGTGTGAAAACACATTCGTG
>DWFT01000817.1:0-10638 GCA_018246795.1 Microceris patrobas patrobas
CCCGGGAATCGAACCCGAGACCTCCCGATCGGCAGTCGAACTTGCAACCAACACGACCAACGAGGCAGTCAAACGAGTTCTCTTATACAATTTCCAATAAAATGGAAAATGGAAGCATTTAACTGGTAATATAACGAGGTCACTAAAAGCAAGTAGCTCATTAGTTCCAATCTGAATGATACGATACGAATCCGCGGTGCGAATGCAATGCGTACCAATTTCATTAATATAATTGGCAATTAAATTTGATGCGGCAAATTTATTGGGATCCGGTAACAATGTCACACGCATTCTCATAATCAATTCAACCCACCGACATAAAATACTAGGTATAGGCCAACTACAAAATCGACACAAAGCATGTTCCCCTATTTTTTAATCCATCAGCCCCTTGCCCGCCTGGCGAAGTCTTCCGTCCATGTAATGGAAGATCGTTACACTCTACTTGAGCCGGTGGATTATCACCACTTTAAAACATCTTGGCCCAACAACCATCAGACGCAAACATTAACCTGTCACATCACTGTTCACAGCAGCAGATTCAAGTCTATAGTCTATAGGAACTGTCTTATCAAAACTGTCGAACTAAATATCATGTACCATGATTTTTTTAAATAGATTACAGTAGATCACATTTTTTTTTAATTTTTATGATTTTTTAACAATTTAAAACAAAATATTATGTTTTACTTTTAGGTAAACTTAAGGAAATTTTCGAAAAAGGATATACTTGTTCATAGATTTTAGATCCCAAACAGTTAGATTGGTAATTTCAGGGAAAATGGTCGCTGTCATCTATGAAAATTAGAATATCAGAAAATATCGCCAACAAATAACAAGCGTATAAGTCGTTCCGCCATTTTTGGAAATTCTGAAAAATGTTTTTGAAAAATGTAGTCTTTTAAACAACACTTCCACACTAAAACCAGGTAATAGATCATGGCTAAGACTAAACATCAGTTTCGATAAAATATATGAATAAATCGAATACTTATATGAATGACAGTGCAACGAATTAAAGAGGACAGTTGGAGCGTAAAAATTTATATAAAAATAAATATAATAATCGACCCATTATAATTGCACTGTTGGAATATGGGTCTCCTCTCATGAGAGGGTTAAGGCCATAGTCTGCCACACTGGCTAAGTGCGGGTTGGCAGACTTCACGCACCTTAGATTTTTTGTATGATTTCTGATATTTATGTATTAAGGGTAATGATCTAGATATCAACTTATTTCAAGATTCAATTCAAAGATCAAACAACATTATTGCGTGTAATCCTGCCTCAAAAAACCAAAGTGCTTAGGACCGGTATTTTAGGTTTTCGTAGGTACTTAGTACGTAACATTATCTTCATCATCATCAGCCTATTCCCGTCCACTACTGGACACATGCCTCTCTAATAGAATGCTACTGAACTCGATTTTCAGCTTTTCGTATCCAACCGCTGCCAGCCACTTGCCAAGTTTAAGCTTAGCTACATGCTTAAGATCGGTGACGGGCAACGTCACCCGAGCGAAGAACTAAGCTTTGCGGTAACCAACCCGAGTGCACAGTGTGGTGATTATGGACAAATACCCTCAATGGTGCACACTTATGTATACAGTATTTACTACTAGTTGGAAACCATATCATACCATCCAACAAAAAAAAAAACCAAGGTCGAATCTTAAAAACATCTTTAATATGTGGCTAAAATTCTACAGTACAGTAATAAACCATATTTGGCTTTATTACACCGTGGTGAAGGTCAAATGAAGGTAAGCGTTTATGGACGCAAGGTATTTTCGATCTACGCGTAAATTTCCGTTTATAAGAAACTAGTTTCGATAAACCACCAAATAGACATTATTGTACAATCGGCATTGAGTAAGATTTGCTTTGATATCTTTGTCAAGTCAAGGATGGATGTACCTTGCGTGACTTTTTAATTTTTATCGTGAACGTTTCATATTATGTATTTTAACACACTGATTACATGTACATTTTTATCCTTTAGATGTGTATCTTCCAGATTCCAATTTTTGATGGCCGCAGCAAGCTAAGCAAAATCCATAACATCAGTGCCATCGTTATAAGGCATTTTTTTGTTCATTATCATCAGCCTATCTGAGTCCACTGCTGGACATAGGCCTCCCCCAATGAGTGCCATCGTGCCCTGTCCTCGGCTTGTGGTATCCGACATCTGCTTGAAGCCTTTCACAGATTTTTTTTCGTTCACTATCATGTAATCCTAAATTACGAAGAGTCTATGATGTGTTAACCGAAATCTGCTAAGGTACATATTAAACATTCTAAATACATATGTACTTATATTGTAAGTTTTACACCGGGAGACTGAAAAATACTTACGTCGTTCAGACAAACATACGTGCTTAGGGAATCAGACTCATATCGCCTGGAGTCAACAGTTGGTACAATGGTTACTGAACTTTACTGTTAATTCTATCATGCCGTCCATCAACCAAACATTTACGACCAACTGGTATACTGCCTCGTTATACCGAACGGGAGGTCCTGGGCTCTAGTCCCGGATCGGACACTATTGGATTTTTGGAGCTATGCTCGGTGTATGACAATAGGCTCACCACCTAATCCAAAATACTTGAACGTAACTGGTAAAATGCGGGGGTGTACTACACTCCTTTGCCTACCCCTTCGGGGATTACAAGCGTGAAGTTACTTTGTTTGCTATACATTAATATTTAAATCATAACTCAAATCTTTCCATTTTAGTATAACATGGTCATGCCGAAGTTTAAATCGAAAAAGTTTAACATACCGATTTATTGATTTACGCATCAAATTTGTTCAGATACGGTAGATTAAGAGCAAAAAAGATGAATAAAAAACATGGCACGTTGCTGGTTTTTATATAAGGATGTTTAAAGTTAATATTTAAGGGTATCCAACCTATACTTGCCCAGCGTAGTAAATCATTAAGTCCACACCTTTATAGCCTTAAAATGATACCTTTATAGACTGTGTCTGAAACTCTTCCCGTCTTTAATACATTTAATGTGGCTGATAGGGGGCACCTAATGATCCATAGTCAGCGTCCTATACAATCTTGTATGACAGTCGAGAAGTTGGCATTGGGTTGCCGGATTTTATGGAGAACTCTTTTTGCGCCTTCCTTGAAAAGCCAATGGCACAGCTCTCCAGAAATACCTTGGAAGAAAATTTATTCCGAGAGAAATTTTTTACCAAAAATTAAATAATAGAAAAATGGATAGTAATGTTTGGCAGTAAGTAGATTTAGATAATACAATTTTAGATTTCATAGAGATATTTACTTATACCTATACAATGACCGCCTAAAATCACGTGACTGGCACACCGATTTGCAACCTCATGACCATATTACACATAACAGCAGTTTTCTAAGTATTACCAAGCATTGGTAGATTTAAGAGATTATCATATACAACCCATCTTGAACCTAACATGTATGACAGCAGAATGCAGAAAAAGATACTTGCAATTATATACATACTAAAGGAAAGAAAGAGATAGAATGTAAGAAGAGAGAACTTCCGCCATTATACTGAAGTAATATGAATTGGAACGAAAGAGGAAAGTAAAAAAATTAAAGCAATTACAGAAACAATTATTCAGTTCCAATTAAAGCGGTACGTCGCGAAACGTAAATGAAAGTGATGATATAAGCTGTGAGAGAAACAAGCCGGTACATGCTTATATGTTATACTATCACGCGATAATCTTCTGCTATGATGAACAGAATGTGTAAAGAATGACCGTGCATTTCGAATGTAACTAGAAATTTGGTCGTTCACGAGCGTTTGTTAATTTGTATTCTATGCGGGAACTCCGTTTGAATGGCGTAACGTATGAACGATTTTTTATCAGCTTTTCATTTGGATAGTTCCCTTTGGTCACTTGGTAGAAGTTTTTTTGGAACTAAATGATTATGTTAAGTGAGACATTAAAAGATTATTCAAATCCATTCGTCTGCGTGTCATTGAAATTAATTCCTAGGATAAGTAATCTGATTTCTTAAATGCTTATTATTAATTCATACTTTTCCTACCTGTAGATGTGCTTATGTCTTAAATATTTGATGGACTTGCATTTGGATAGACTTCTACTATGAAGCAGACGTAAGGACGACCTTAGTGGTAGGCAATAGTTCCTTGATAAGCAAGAAAAAAAATTTTTTTTTACAGTTTTAAAACTATTAGCAAAACACGAAGCAATATTTATAAAAACATAACCAATGATATCCGGCTCAGAATATAAATATTACAGGCAGAGCGTCGTCTCTCCACGGACCGTCGTAGTCATTCCCTCATTCACAAAGCTGGGTCACTTTCTCTCACAACCTTGATTTCTTACGCGTCGACCAGAACCACGTTAAACCGATGGCATTTCTGTCACACGACAAACACTAAACTTTTACTTTTTCGCAATGGGACTTTCAAAACAGCCCCTTTAACTCCTAGCAGCATTTCACGAGTATAGACGTTATATAAAATATAGTACATACGAACACGGAAACTTGCGTAATGGTCAATAGTTAACTCATGTTAACATCTAGTCATTTTCACTTCCAATAACATCTTAGTGTAATTTAAACATAATTTAAAATGACTCACCTGTATTTGAAATATGTAAGATCCAAAAGTAAAATTACAAAGTCACAAAACACGCACAAATATAATATAAAGTTTGAAAAGAAAATCAAAAAGGTCACTGCCACTATCTTGGCGCGGAATTTCGCGCCCAAACACAAACACTTTCTCTTATTTTTTTTTCGTTTATAGTTTTCGTTCAGAAATAAAATGAGACCAAGGATTGTATCGGACGTTCGGCCACGTACGTTGCGAGCCGTGGCTTTACCGGCTGTGGTCAGTCGCCGTTCGTGTTGTTTACACCCGGACTCGCTGAGACGTGAAACCTGCCTAACCGATTATAGGAAAACATGGCGATCCGAACTGCATTTCCGCAGTTAGGCGTTCATTTCAAAACGGCGGCGTAATAGCTATATTAACCAAGAGTACATACGCGGTGGACGTGTTGCAATATGTCTTGTCTGTTTTCGCAAGTAAATGTAGGTAGGCGTAAATAAACAATGTAAAACGCTAACTTCTGCTAGGCTTATGTGGTAAAATATAATTAATAGCAAAACTGAACCTTATAAACTGACAAATGTTAACCTTAAAGCTTAATCCAACATCATGTTTGTATATATAGCAATAAAAATTTACATAAATCTATATCGTATATCCTCATAAGACAAAACGTAAGAATTAGAGTAATTTGTTGTTTCTCTCTCGTCCATATCTACAAAAACTATAATGTTTATATTTTTAACCATTGATTTTTAATTATATGAAACATTACTGGTAATATATCAGCAGGCGCTTTCAGTTGCCACGTGTAGCAATGGTGATGATATTAATAAAAGCTAGATTTATTATTTTCATCTAATAAATCAATTGTATCCATAATAAAATCTTTACCAGAGATTAACCCTTACATTATTTTCACATCGCCAGCGTTAACATTTTCGCCCTAAACCAAGTCGTAGAGAGGAAACTTTCTAAACTATTTCTGGTATATTGTCTTCTCAATTTCCTTTTATAACCGGTTTTAGTTGCATTCGTAGAAACAGGTAAGGTGGTACACACATGAAGCACAGTTGATCCCATTTATCATTAACGCAACAAGTTGTAACATATCATGACAAATACATATGTATTTAAGTTAGGAAATTCATCATATTGAGTTAATATAAAGTATCTTCTCATTAATCGTTCTATAAGTACATATATGCCTTTATTACACAGTTGCGTCAGAGTAGATTTTTTTATTTCTAAAGAAGTAGCTAATAGAGAGGTGGACATTAATCACGAATGACTCTTACCTGCAATGGCAATAGCAACCGATATCGTAATGTAGGATTAGGACGTTTAATGTCAATAATTTAGTTTTATGTACTAATATTTTACAGTGATTTTTTAACGGCAACAAAATTCTAGCTCCGGAGATTGAATACATCTGCTCAATTTTATAATTTTCATTTATTTAATAGTTTCATTATTAGTTTGGAATCCTAATTGATGATCGTTTTATTGATTTTGACCATTTCATTGATCATATGTAATAACAATCCGAAAATATACTGAATATTCATTTAATCCGAACAATAATAACAATACCAATTGGAAAAATCTGTTGCTTCAACAAATGTACGTGTATGCCTGGCGAAAGAATTAGAATTTCTTACCATCTCTCCAGATTCCATCCCTCTGGCATTTGAAATAGAAAGCAAAATAGATTTTTTTTGTTCATTAACTCAGGTTTTTATCACCGTTTAAAATCATAACATATCATGAATTAATCTAATGCTGAGGATAAAATTGACTATAAATAAATATGATTATCATTATTACATTCAAGATTTTTTTAATTTACATAATTCAATTGAGTAGTATAGTGTTGACTCTTTGCCTAGATAAATTACTGCAGTCAATTTAAACGTCAAAAAAGTCAACATTGCATCTTATTGAAAAGTGACATTTAATCAATAGGTTAGGAATTTAGGATAGCATACACAAATAATAGAACATTTACTTGTAAAAATAATTATAATCCTTACATTAAAACGTAAAATTAAAATTCTACTAATATGGCTCTATTTGGGCTAATACGAAAACGTTCAATGAGTAAGTTAAATTATTTTTAGATAGAACGTTTTGTTTGGTTATTCGTTTAAATTTGGAATATTAATTTCTAGGTCTAATCACACAACGAAGCGTACTGCTAAACTCAAGAACATCGAGCGGTATATCAATAAACGACGACGAACCGATAGCTATGGAAAATCCATACCAAAAAGAAAAACGCTCTTGTATTTTATGTAAAATGAACATAACGCCGGATTATAAAAACTATAGACTTCTGTCGCAATTCCAAAGCCCTTACACAGGGAGAATCTATGGCAGACACATTACGGGTCTCTGTAAAAAGAAACAAGAGTTAGTAGAAGCCGAGATCACCAAGGCACAGAATTGTGGATACATACCTTACTATTACAAAGAAAAGGCTTTCTTGAAAGATCCAAAGCTTTTCGATCCACAGAACCCTATTCGTGCACATCGTTTCTAAGTAATATTTTTATTAGTGTAGCTATTGTGTGTAGTTATCATGTATTTTAACTTGTGATTAATAAAATATTACTCAAATGTGTAAGATCTACTTTTTAATTGATGAAATACAAGCATACATTTTGCAAACGGGATTTTTTTGTTTAAAAAAATTGCAGCTAAAATGATTGGATCTAAGCACAGGATTCTATTAATTTTAGGAACTGTTAAAATATCATTTATTATTAGCACAAAATACTAATTTTACATTACACCAGGTTTATTAAACCTCTCAGAAATGCTATAGGGATCATACTAGTAAGGAAAACCTTGCACTGCAATCTGTGAGAATAGTGCTAAAGAGATACATAACCATTTTGATATATTTTCATACTTGACATAAATTCATTCAATTCTTCATCATCATCATCAGCCTATTCCCATCCACTGCTGGACATAGGCCTCTCCAATGGCATGCCACTGAGCTTGATCTTCAGCTCTTCGCATCCAACCACTTATCAACCGCAACCACATTCAATTCTTATTAGAATAAAATCTACAGAGCGTAAGCAGACCTCTCACTCTAGATATGTTACATGAATGTGATATATTATCAGCCTGATATCATTGTCTTTAGGATCAAGTAACAATGAGGTGGCACAATAAATAGAATATGATCGAAAGTTTTAAGCAGAATTCTAATGTTGTAAGGCAAATTAAAACTTATATAAGAGTGATGGAAAGACATGATCTGATAAAGTCATCATCATCAGCCTGTCATCATCAACCATTGAACATAGGAACAACATATTTCATACATTATTATTGAATATCTACATAAAACAAGTTGGTAGAAGGGAATCAGCACATAGAGATTTGGTAGAAAACCTATATTACAGTCTAAACAAGCTGTTTATTTAGCGATTGGCTAAATCATTTTTGTTACAAATGGCAAAAGAGGGGTAGTCTCTGTGAACATCCCATCTTTCATGATTCATACATCCTAGAATTATTCAAAACAACAGTGAATAGGCACTTTCTAGGTGAGTGTGCTACATCCTAGACTGCATCTCGCTTTCCATCAGCTGGAATTGCAGCCAAACACCTATTTCTGCATAACAAAAAAAAATTTAATCATTCTAGTTAGTATGATTTATTGAATCAATTTCATCGCCCTTACTGGACATGACTTTCATAACTTGATAATGTTATTGAATTAAAAGATTTAATGTGACAATAATTAATTTAATTCAACAAGTAAATTATAATTGGACTTAACATAAAATTACACCTGCATTTTCCCAATGGGGTGGGCAGAAGAGTGTAGTACACCCTAATTATAATTTGAATGTGGACAAAAGTACATTAGTATCATCTGGAGTGATAAAACAATCGTTCTCTGCATCATACCCTACTAATTCAGCTGGTATTCTCAAAGTTTGCAATATCTCTGCATATTCCATATTTCGTTGATCTGGCAACTTTCTTTTCATTAAATCTAGCAACTCTACCAGTGCATCCTGGCAACCTTTTTGCCATTTCTTTATTAGATTTCTTAATTCCTCTGTATCTGTTGACATGGCTTTAGCTAGGAGTAGTTTTTTCTTTCTTTCTATTCGGGCTGTCAGGTCGTCTATATCTTTTTGTGTAATAGATCCTGTAGATTTTGCTCTTAAAGGTTTTGTTACTTTTTCATAAGATTTTTTTATTAAGATTGTTCTTTTATCCATGTCTTCTTGGGAACTCTGGGATTCCTCATGACTTTTAATCCTATTCATTTCTTTAACATAGTTAGGTATAAAACTATCATCATTTAAAGTATTCACAGTAACTGTATCTTTTTTTAATATGCTTGGCAGAACATTAGGTACAGAATCTGACTCATCAGAATGTTTTGTACATCTACTTCTTATTTGCTGCTTGTCAGCTTTAAGTATTTTATTTTCAATTACAACCATGCATTCTTTAATTAAATTATTAGGACTTTTCTCTTTGGGCATAGTGTCTCCGCACATTAGTTCAGAATTACACTTGGTTCTTGAACTATTATTTTTTGGAGATAATTTATTTTTACTTTTGGATTTCGTTCTATGTGGTTTTGACACATTTTCTTTGGACATGTGGCGAATATTATTAGTTACATTTTGTTCTTCATGTACCATCAAGGGTTTGGTAATAATTAAATTATTTGATTCTTCTATGTTATCTATCTGATTATTTTCTAAAGAATTTGCGAGGTTCTTACATAGTTTTCGTTGTACTTGAGTATGTCTACTGGGTGTTTTCGTTATGTCATAGGGTTCATTATATTTTTTACAAGATTGTGGAGCATCTAAATTATCATCGATAGCATCATGATGTTCTACAGGTGTTCCTGTCAAAATCTCAATGTCGCCACATTTTTTTCTCTTTCTGGTCTGTTTATCATCTTTCCTATCTGATGACGAGTTAAGGTTAGATAAAGGAGATACAAATGGTGAAGATCCACCCCTTTTCCACTTTTTTGATAATCCTACCCTTCTACATGGAGTCAATAAAGATTTACTGATTCCACCTGGCGTTTTTGGTGACTCTATTTTACTATTACTTGGTGACACACCCTGCATGATATTTTCCACTCGCATTCAAATAATATCACTAATTACATGTCACGAAAATTACTCGTAAAGATTATAGACGTAAACAACAATTGTCCTAAATCCTAATGACTACATAAATGTCACAGATTTCCCGCCATTTTTTGAAAAAGTATGAGGAAATTTGTTTCTTCCAATGAAATAAATAAAGCAATTACAATATTACATTAAAAGAACATTATATCAACTAAGATTTTTTAGTGATTAAAAGAGAATAAAAAGAGTGCCGGAAGTTTTTTTCTCCGGCTTTTTTCTCCCGATCTACTATAGCCTGAGGGACGCACAAAGCCAAAGTATATGTATATAACTAAAACATGACCTTAATTGAGTGTATGTATATACCTTATAATGAATAAAATAATTTTAATTTGAATAAAAAACCTTTAGTATTTACTTGACGAATCTATGGAAATATTTTATGATTTTTTTTATTTGTTCATTTCACAATTTCTCTTTGACTTAGGCATCAAATGTCACCAAAATTTTAGTCTATGAAAAACTACTAACTGGGTGAGCGTTTCGCATTCGCTGCATCAAAAAATAACATTTCTAGATAAACGCGCCGACAGCGCCTTCTAATTATATGGAAAACTATTTAACCACGTACCGTAGTTCTTAAGTGTAAAGTGGAATCAAAGGAATACTCCGGTTTGTAATCATAAGTATTACATAATGCCTTTATTGACATTGACTTCGGGAAGTTTTGGACAGCTGCGCACTTTCGCGACCTCATCTGCTCTCGGGAAGAGAATAAAAACATTCGCCGTGTACAGATGGAATCCCGACGAACCCGAAAAGAAGCCTTTTACACAGAACTATGAAGTAGACCTCGACAAATGTGCGCCTATGGTTCTTGACGCATTATTGAAAATCAAAAACGAAATCGACCCG
>DWFT01000818.1:0-10636 GCA_018246795.1 Microceris patrobas patrobas
GTCGTCACTATAGAACTTTTCGAGCTAAATTATACTATGAAAAAGTTTGTATTTGTCTTAATAACACATTTTTCGTAAAGGAAATATCATCACAATTCATTAAATATACAGTTCACACTCAAAACAATGCATAAAAGTAAAAATATAATCACATTTACGCAAAGCGTCCACTCACCGACGGTATGGCGCGTACACTGAGGCAAAATAATTTATTTGACATAATTGTCATAAGAGTTGCACAGATTATTAATACTCGTACGAATTAAAAATATAATACAGCACCATCTAGTAAAACTCTATGGAACTAATATTATCTTTGCTTTGCGATGTTTACGAAACAATCGAACGATGTCGCGCAAATCAGTTGTGGGGGCTGGGGCCGCCGCGGACGTACAACTGGAAATGTGTTACGGGGGCCCGGGCCCCCACGTACGCCTATGTGCTTATTGCCTTCGAAATTTAAAAAAATCTCATACAATCTTTCATTACCTACGTGTTTTAAACTTTAAGGATTGATGGAATAAATCACTTAACTAGTTCGTGCCAGCTCCATTAGAAATAAATCTATGCCAGATAAAGTAATTAATTCTGCGATATTAAAATATGAACGTACCAGACAAACGGATGGACGAGTAGAGCTACTTTCGCATTAATAATATTAAAATGTATATATCATTTGTTACAGGTAATTGGGGAGTCGTAAGCTTATTGAGCCTGCCGTGTACAAAAGCAGAGAAGTAGAAAGAAAGTAGAGACGTAACTGATAATAAGGAATCTATTTTTATTCTATAATTTCAAAAATTGCAAGCAAATGAATATACAATCATCATCAATTTCATCACCATCATCATTCTGATTGTCACTTTTAAATGTTATAATTTGATGATGTCCCCGTTTAGAATGAAAATTGTTATGACCGTAGTCTGCCACGTCTCCCAAGTGCGCACTAGGAGAACCAATTGCAATTTGACAATACTTTCTGTTTACTTTATGTTAATTCTCCCTGTAGATCTACTATTATTCTCGAATTAATGACCATCATTCTACGTGACATTGAAGCCCTACCTTTTTAACCTTTTAGAATTTAGTTTGCGCGCTTTGCTCCTGGCACTGAGCAAGACAAACGTTTGCCTTTTAATGCAGTGATCGGTGAATTCAAATGTCGCGGCGATAGTTTTGGGTTAGATAACCGCCCAAAAAATAATTATGTATCAAGCACGATGACTCATGACATTGGCAATTTACCAGCTGTCTATTTAGCGTAGCACAGGCTCTGCTTACTTTATGGTTTTGGATTCAGGAAGTGTGTGAGTATTCACAAAACATCTCATATACACCACAGCTAATGCCCATATACATAAGAAATGATACCATCACAGACTTGTTGTCAAATTAAATACTAGACTAGAAGAAATACCATTACCTGTAAACAATGCTGTAGTATAAAATAATATATAAATACAATACAGGTTCCATGAGTTTGAAGGTGAATCCCGGCCGAAACGTTCCGTCCAATCGGTGTCACAACTGAGCTGATTGACCGATTAACATTCGCGTACAATTATTGTACGGTCTGTGCGACAGAATTATTAATACTCAATGTCAAGATGAATGATATACTCAAGTCAAAATATTATATGTATGTGAAACGACACATAAAATGTTTACTTCAATCGATAAAATCTTGTCACTATTATTTCGTTCAATGTCAAAATGAAACAAAAATATTTCATTTATGTCAAACCTCATTGTCGACGACTGTACTTGGCTTTTATTTGACAGTGCTTAATAATAATCAAATTGAAATACGTACACTGAGGTTCTCGACCCCGTTAAAGTGTATTTTGAATGTGACAGTACCTTGAATGAGAGTTCATATGTTGAATACTTTTTCTCTGCTGTTATAATTTACTTTGAATCGTGCTGAAACTGTTGCCACTAATCAGGTACATATATATTATGTAGATACATATGTATCGTATCTTCTATTTTTATTTTTTCCTGGTGTTATGGGTTTATATTTTAAAATCTTCAGTCATAATATTAAAGTAATCTTGAGAAATACGTTAGTAATAATGTACACTTTATATGTGTTCAAATAGCAAATGAATAGGCCGCGGATAGGTGTGACAGCTGGTTCTATAACCAATCAAAAGTAATGAGATTATTGGTTGGTTATTATTAATTGAGGATTACAGAGCAGAGCAGTACAGTATATACTCGTATATGATACCAGCGAGATGAAAAAAAGGGCGACATGCGCTTATACTTAGCACATACATAGATAATATTAAATGCAACAGTAGTCATACTTTAAGATTAGTCACTTATACTATGATCGCAGCATACAATGATACCATTGTATAATCTTTTCATTGACCGTATACCATAATGACATAGGTAGTTATAATTTTCTTTAGATGAACACAATTTTAAATTTAATCGAGTTTAAAAATGGTCGTCATTTCTGTTATTACTATGAAAATCTTTTATTATCAGAGCTCCCGCAGTAAGGAAAGTAAATACCAAATTTTGTCTTTCGTTTGCGGTTATACTGCGATAGTGCTATTAGGCCTTTTGCAGCTAGCACACATTTGACGATTTGAAGTGTGCGCTCGATAACGCTCGTTTTCAGATTTTGTAAGACTTGTCGGGTAAATATACATGTGCAAAACATACATTTTCAAAAGCGTGTAGAAGCCTTCTAGAGCTATATTATTAAACACGCGTTATAAAAGCGCGCGCTTCAAAATACCAAATGTGTACTAGTTAAACACAATTATATTACAATTATTAGGTATTCACAATGTGCTACTCGTATTCATGCGCTGTGGTAGTCATTCATATTTTATCCTATATTGGCAGGTATACCACAGTACACAATATGTATGATAACAATCGTACCATTATTTTTCTCAGAATCATATACATAATATGGGTTTTATCTTACACTTGTGGGTATACTGTGGCCGTGACGTCACTAGACGACTGATTGACCGATTAACATTCGCCTCCGATTACCGGAGCGGCCGGCTGTGCACCTGAATTATTTATATCGTTTGTATGAGGGATGTGTGCCACGCTTGAATCTGCCCACAATTCCGTAATGTATGATCGATTATATTATTTATTATTATGAACGAATCTTGCCATATTTGTTGTTGTTTAACGGTTTCGTGCGCTGCGGTAGCCGTGTAGTCCTAATTGAAGGATATTGTGTCTGAACTAAGTGGGAAAAAAACGTATGTAGATTTATATGACGCCATGGAATGTGCGTTACGTCGTCACCATCATTATCATTATTATTTCATACCACAAAGGCCCACTACTAGATAGATATAAATCACGCTTATAGATCGTCACAAGTAATTATATGTTGGCCGCGTGTAATACAATCCCTTATAAACATAATTGCACATTGTGGTTTCCATCGACCTGATTGTTTTAATTATGAAAGATGACCATACAATCATCCAGATCTAAATATCTAATCGGGAAACGAATCCGGGTCCTTTTGCACGATACATCCGCATGCATATGAATTCGAGAATATCGTGTAAATTTACATTCTTTATTAAATGTTTCTGACCACTTGTGCTGCTCAAGGCATAAGGCTACGAAGCTGCTGGTTAAATCCATCATCAGGCCGATCGGATGATCGGTTAAATGCATCATCATCCATGATCATGAATGTATGGCAGAGATAACAAATTATTAGAGTATTAATATTTGCTACAATCTCAGGCGGCCCTGCTTAATTTTTTTGTAATGTATCTACCTTTCTTATGAGAGAGAAATAAGTAAAGTTACGTTTTGTTTTAATTAAAACAATCGACGTGAACAACTCCACGTTTCCCTTATAAACCCCTTTAAATACACAGAGAAATCAAACTAGACACATGAGAGACAGTTAGCAATCAATAGTGGGGTAAAACAGTCCTCTAGTTAATGCAAATGACCCTCTACGTGCCCAATTACCGTCCGGCCAGCCCTGCGGCGGTAGGCTCGTTCACACTGGGCGTGGAGAAGTTGAAAAAAAATCTTTTCGACTGAATGTTTCGATATTCTATATATTAAGGGGTATTAATATTAGAAAAGATATTTTTAACGGATTATAATCCTTGTAAATCTTGAAAAAGAAATTTTTGATTTATATTTGTATTATCGTCTCGAAACACGTATGTAAATGACTAATAAATCGTTAGAGTAAGCTTATGGTGATTTCGTAAATGTCAATATTGCACTGAGATAGTTTTTGGAAGGGAAAGTGCAAGTGTTTGTTAAATATAAAGTCAAAAAAAATTTTCCTGTTAACGTGCAATCTATTGACAATATAGTTTTGGCGGACATCGAAATTGTGTTAACACTTTCATGGATTTCAAAAAGCCCATGGTTAATTCCTTCTCTTTGATTTCTTTATGCATGCCCAAATAGGATTTTATACCGAGATATTTTCAAAACAATGGCTGAGTAGGTACCTACTGCCAAATGTGAACGCGCCCTACGCTCTAAGCTCCGAACCCAAAGCCAGCCTAATTACGTAGGGGGCAGGATTTTGATTCCGCATCCCTCGACACTTGGCATTAGGGGATATTGTTGCGTGGTGTGTCCACATTAACCCGGCCACACTGGAGCAGCGTGGGAGATATTCTTTATATATATATTTATTATTTTATATTTTTTATAATTGACTATACTTTGATTTTCGTTATATTGCGCATAATAAGAATCTTTTGTATCGATACAATACGAGTATGTACTGTAGGATTTTCCATAGATAAATAGGTATAGTATCATTATGATAAACTAAATTTTATATTTATTAACGCTTATGACATAAAAATGAACAAACTCAGTGCGCCGAAGCAATCTTTATTATTTATTCAGAATAACATTTATATTATATTAATAAGTTTTTTTATTTTTGCTAAACAATTTCCCATCAAAAATTTATTTATAAAGTTATTTTCTAGACAACGTTTATAAATATATTACATTTAGTAAATTTCATACACTATTATAGAGGTTTATATATTTTGGACTCCCTTCAGATTTGGACTGTTCTGGAGAAAAAAGTCAGGCGATAAAAATTTCATCTCTTCCACAGCTTTGTAGTAAGACATAGCAGAGATTTCATGAGAATGAACCTAGAGCTGACGATGGTTAGTATGGAGTGGGTGAGAGAGACATATTTAGCCAACCCTAAACCTTTAACCCTTTAGAGCCGAGACGGGGAACTGCTGGTTTTAACCAGACGTAATAAAACTTTGAGGAACGATACGAAACAAAGTTTATGAAGGAACGGAATGAAGGTCAAAACTAAAATCAATTGTTAAAATGTTGTATTAAGTTTCAAAATGGCGTTGAGCCAAAGTTTCATAAGGAATTCGTAAAATACATATGTACCTACTAGTATATAGTACGAAATGAAATCTTATTCAAACTTTGAAATGTTATTATTTTATCATGCCGCCGGGCCTCTTATTGGATAAGAACAATGTAGTAAAATGTGGGAGCGTACTACACTCTGCCTACCCCTTAGGGGAAATACAGACTTGTGTTATGTTGCATATACTTTTGTTAATTTTTAATGTATATAAATATACATCAGACATTATCATGTTTAGTTGACTCCAGTACGGTCTACAGTAGTAGGTACGGTTATTGGCTTCCCGGCTCGAGGTATAATACAATTTGCGACGGCGTTAGTTCAGCAGTTAAGCCTTTGAGTTGCGAACGGGAAGCGATCAACTTTAACTAACTAGAATATTTTGTTACGATATAACAAACATGAGGTTGTACCGTGAAATGTTTGCTGAAAACGATTTTCAAATATGTTATGTATATAGTTTCCAATGTTGGTTTAATAGATTGGTTTAGCTGAGCTGAAAAAATTTACTAAATGTTTTTATAATTAACCTACATCTCGTCGGTTTTACTTAACCTTTATTAATGTTTTAAATGTAACAAAGCTGCTTTCTACAACTGTCCAGTTAGCAATATTCCAACAATTTATCTCCCTTGCCACAGCAAAGAAATATCGTCATTATGCAACATATTATCACCACATTAGTTTGAAAGATTGGAAAACTATTGATAATTATAGCTGCACTACCTATTCCATTGTAGGACGTAAACTTAACTGGTGAAACGTGGGAGTGTCCTACGCTCGTCTGCCTACCCCTCCGAGGATTACAGGCGTGATGGTACCAACATGCGTGTAATAAAGTACATAAGTACTGTTTCACCTTGTTTACATTTTTCACCATTTATGAACATGCAATATATGCCTGTGACACATGTACAAATGTTGCTCTAAACATTTTCGATCCAACACGTATTCGAGCAACAACCAGATAACAAGATAAAAATTATTAGACGACGATAAAAATCACCGGAGGATCTTTCAAAGTATTGTATTATTATTAAGTATTACCATCGTATAAAACGTACAAACGTATCCGTATCGAAGTTCAATCTCGAAATTCGTGCGTCTCTCTACGCTCAAGTATGCCGACATAATTTAACTAATTAATTCCTTTAACTTTGTGTGGTAGCAAGAATGTTGTACCCCCTGACTACGTAACAAAAGGACATCGCCGCGCACGGCTAAAGCTTGTCATCCACATGTAGCGAAACGAATCTCCCTCACTATACGGCTACGCTCGCGAGCTCGACAAAGATTCTAATTTTATAAGAGGTTTCGTTTTATCGCGGTTATATTGTCTTACTCTCATGTAAAGAAATCTGTCAGTCTCAATTCTGGCTGAGCTACTAAAATTGGCCACTCGTTACGATGTGTTTTATAAAATTGAGTTGAGTGCATCAATTTTGTGTGTTAATGTATTGAAAATATCAGCATATTTCAGTGAAAATTTCAGCACAATTCATAAGCAATGCAATAAAAGATGAAAGTATGAGAGGGTAAATAAGCCATATCTTATACGTCCGAAATACTATAGCTGTTTGAGAACAAAGCCTGCAAACATCGTCTTGCGTGTTCCATATGTTTTTAACTGCACCAATATGATCGTACTGATTGTAAAATTGAACCAATTTGGAATGTATTTTGAAAATGCACCTTTTCATTGTATCTACTTTAATACATTCCCAATTAACAGATACTGTTATCTTCTTAATTGAATTGAACCATTTTATTTTAATTTGCGTCAATTGAATAAATTTTATACTAATGAAGTTTATTTTATGTGCGAATAATAAGTATAGCATCATATAGTTTCGCTTTAGTACTGGACGCTTCGAATATGAATATTATATGAAATATTTTTTTTTACAATCTTTTCAACATCCAAGGAGAATTCCCATCAAGATTTTGAGGGCCTTTGTTTATCGACCCACCCTTTTCTTTATTTGGCATACTTCCAAATTTTAATAGACAAAAACTCAGACGAATCTTAATTGTTTATTATAGATGCCGGTCGTCGGCTTATGAATAAAATATTATTTTTGTCATCAATTCAAACTTGACTTGTCTTTTTTTCATCCGTCCTACCGTACCCTAATCGCTTAGCGGCAGTATTCGACTTTGATGACGATTTGAAATTAATTTATTGGTATGGAGTTCGATTCCTGTCAACTTTAATGTTTGCATGAATTCGTTAATGGTTTTATGTCGTGTTTATCGTTTTTTTTTTTGTTAAATTAAATTAATATTAGCTTAAATTTATGACATGTGTCATAGGACAGAAAGAGCTACAACAGACATTTCAAGTCACGTACACACATGTCTGTTTTTTTATTCGGTAATCCAACATGTAGTAACTATTTGCGTGTTACAACAAATTGATATGTATTTAACAAAAAAACCTTTATATACTTGATAGATATCAATATAATATTATTGATTTCTATCGATCTATTTGCTGTAACAAAGTTTCAGTATAATTTAGCTACTCTATGGCGGGAAATATGAAAGAATTTGCCCTTTGACGAACCCGGATACGAATTTCCTATCGAAAATTTGATTGACACAACCTCAGTTCGGAGAAAAATTGCGTCCAACTTTTATTTTTACTTTTGACTTTTCATTACTAAGTCAAATCTGTACGACCGATTTATTTATTTGACGCATACATATTTTTTTAAATATTTATTTTTGTTTATGTGTGTGTAAAAATGAATTCGTTCTGTGTAGAAAAGCGTGCTAGTTTGTTTATTTAATATAGGTACCTATATGTAGGTATTGAGTAGTTGTTGATATTCAATATGTATTTATTCAAAATTATTTTTAATATAATTAGTTTAATTGCAAATCCGACCCCCCTTCTCAATTATACGCAACCCCCTCGGGGGCGAGGCCCGATCGAAAATCTAGCCCTGTGCAAACATAAACAGAGAAATTGTTCTTAATTGCATTTACTCTATTTCGTTAATAATTAATATGGATATCGACGATCGTAAATTACAAATTAAGTTATGTAAAGTTAGATCGACATCCCTTTGGCCCTTGGAGCTGGATAATTTGTTCTAACTAGATGGAAACTGTGTAGTTTGCACAGGCGGTTGAATTATGTATTTGAGAAAACATTGATTCCACGGCCACTACAGCTTTACAGACAGCGATATAGCACGCTGTTTCGTTCGCTCGTTTTAGCGAACTGTTATTTTCAATTTTCAAGTATGTATTAATTTGAGAACTGCTACGTACGTGCCTGCACAAGGCGTATTGTTCGAATATCAACTATAGTCCCGTGTATGAATTCAAAAGATAAAGTTTCAGATACACTACAAAGCAGAAATATGTTCGAAATTCCTGTACAATGATATTTCATTATGCAACATACCTGCTCTAGAAGTGCATTGAACTGAAACATCTGAAATACGAACGTTATATACGTACCAGCACATCGCTGTGAAGTTATTGCTTTGAGTTCGCAACGACGACTCCAAGACAAGGACATAAATCATTACGAACACCCTTTCGCTAGACTTATGAACGTGTTCCAGTGACGGCGAGAAACGAGAAAACTACAGTAAGAGAGATATATATGTATTTCTAAAGCAAATTTTCAAGGACATTGCTGGAAATCAGAAGTAATAAAGTTAATAAATCATTCATCCGAAATAGTGACTTTGCTTAATCTATATTTTGTCATCGTTTTATCAGTCGTAGTTCTTCATGTAACAGTGAGACAAACCTATATAAATCATTACAATTCGCTTCGCAAGTCTTTACACAAATTATTCAGTGACCGAACGGATGGCGTCTCAATCAATCGATACCTCATTGAATATTCCCATTTTAAATCGCCCCACTTCCAGTATCCACTAAAACGCCGCCCAGACGTCTGCGCAAAGACTCGCTTTGCACAATAGTGATAATCAAACATGCATTACATAGCTTTTGTCCTTCCCCCTCCATCTCAACGTCTGCCAATCAAAGCTCTTTAGCGTTCTATTCGGAAGTTAAACTAATTTCGAATGTGGAATTTTAAATATGAACCAATTGAGTGAAGGTGCGAAGAATCGAGATTTTTTACGACTTCAAATAAAAACGGTTATTAAAAAATGAACTCTATAGCAAAACCTCAAAGGTACAAAACATTTTTGGTACTTTTTACCATTCGAAAATTACGATTTTTGTATAATTAAATGACATGCTACTTAAATTCGGTGATCAATATCGGAAAAATATGATTATCTCTTTCACATATCTGATATGAATTTGATAAAATCTATGCTTACGTTTTTGCTTCTATGCTTAAATTTCGATGATATCATATAAGTCTACTGATTTAATTTCTTTGATAGGACAACTCTTTTTCCAAATTCTAAAACTAATTTACCTCATCAACATTTCTATATTGATTTAACTATACGACAATATGAATTGAATGAACCCCAGCATCACGCGATACTTTGTTTGTATAGAATTTGCATACTAACTTAAATGTATTTTAATGTGGGTAGTAGCACAAAATACTCAACGAATGACAGCTCATTCGCGTAGCTGGCAACACCATCGCCTAGATGGAAGCACTCTCATCTTTCACAAAGCGTTGCTGACAATTGCTAGTGACATCGCTACCTTCGAAAACGGACCATACCTCTGCGTGCATTGTATAGGGAGTAGACGGGTCAAATAGCTGGTCTACTGTCAATATAGGCATGATAAAAAGTATTAAAAACTTCTCTAGCAATCGAAGTCATATTTCGTTCGGCTAATATACATACATTTATAAACTATACCTTTTGCTTCTACAGTTATATCAATTAATAGTCAACGTTCATTAAAACTTCTCTTATCTACAATTGGCCACTTAACATTAAATTTATTAACAGGTTCGATATACCTTTCCAATTTTCACAGTTTAATTAACTATATACTATGCTCTGTTCGTATTATATAAATGGAACTAGATGGTTCGGAGAACATCACAAATTAACATTCTAGATTGTCTTCCACTAATATCTCATTTCCTACATCGAATAAAGTAATTCAATTCGATGATAGCAAGAAAAAATATATTTATTACGTGTACGGCACACGATGCTCACAGAATGTGGATCGCATATGGAACTATAATAATAAATGTAATAGTCATATTGGAAATGAAACATCTAATATATTTACACAATTACATTAGCGATTCCCGCCGCGTGCGGCCCACGAATC
>DWFT01000819.1:0-10633 GCA_018246795.1 Microceris patrobas patrobas
CCTACACTACGTTTGCCAAGTCGCGGTCTCCACTCTAGAACATTATTATTATTATTTATTATTATTCATTCAGAGAGGTTTACGTGTGATTATAACTTGTATAACTATCATTATCCTTGCGCACGCCCACTAAACAGTTGGGATAAATTTACCCCCGGAGTATTGTTAACCGTTGTGGCTTTTGTACAGAACAAATCTACCTGAGTAGCTTGGTCGCATGTGTTACGCAATGCAAGGGTTAAATTAGTACACTTTATGTATCGGCCCGCGCTTTCCCGCCGCTTAGCGGGCATTTGAGCGGTAGAAAGGACAGTGTGTTATACATATATATTTATGTAAAGTAATCTTTTTTAGACAAAGATGGTATAAAAAGGTTGAGATATTTGGCCCATGGTGCTCTCCACCTACTCCGTAAGAAAACTGGCGTTTTGATATAATAAGCATACAATCTCAATGTAAAGTACACCTATACTGCACTAGCGAACTGCTAGGAGAGCAACAAAAATAAAACTAATAATAATTTGTCATGTAAAATACAATGACGCAAGATTTGGTTGGTTATCACTGATATAATCAAGTCTATTATAATATTAAGCAGTCACTTATAACCATACCGTTTTAAAATATACATAGCAGTGTAATAAATTTATCTAATATATTTACCAAATTAATTGTGTCCATATATAAAACTATTTTATCATTCCAGTTGCCCGCTAAACGCTTGGGGTAAATTGATCCCGAGGGCGCTATTTACCACTTTGGATTGTGCTTCGCACAATACATGCTAACTACACGTTAGACGCAGTACTCGGACTTGTAGTTTCAATACAGTCACGAGAAAGAAAGATATTATTACCAGTTTTTACCCTGTCATGATCAAACTGGGTAAATTTCACCATCGTCAATAGATTTGCCATTCCACGATTGCACACGGGTGTCTTCTCAGAGTGAGGAGGGTTAAGACCAATACTCCCCACGCTACATAAATACTGATTGGTAAACTTCACACGTATTAGAGAATCTAATAGAGAACTCTAAGGTATGCAAATTTACCCAGAGTATTTTTATTTGTATGTCCTGGAAATCCTGGAATTAACTAGAATGATGTTTAATCTTAGGACATATTTTTTTGTAATGAATTGCGCTACAGGATTTAAGACCAGGACTCACATCGTGGAAAGCTAAGCTATACGAATATACGACTTACACCTGATTAAAACATGTACCGGTGTTGCCCACATATGTTCTTACCTGATTCGTGAAGATTGACTTTCCATTGATCGTAAACTAGCCTGTCGACCGGAAAAAACATGTTAAAGCTAAGCTGATACAAAATGTAACCAGTCATTAACTTACACGGCAAGAAAAAGCTTTAAAACAGCGTAATGAATTAATTCCTTGCCAGTACAAAAATTTACATGGAATAACAATACAAGAACATCATGAAGCTAGTTCGACTTCGTCTCATTTATTGCAATCAAATGTACAATAATCAAACTTCGATTTTAATATGTACTATTATGATCTTTATATCTATAGACTGAAGACTGAAAATCGTTTGACACTAATTATATCATGTATACTATCTTTAATATTGTCAATAGATAAAAGAAATCAGATATAGGTTACATTATTGCAATATTATTGTATCTTGGCATGGTATCTGCCTTTTGTCGTTTATTGATTGCTTCGGACGGCCTTTTCATTTCTCGAACGCTATCCGTTAGCCTATTGGAAGAACTCTTTTGTACCCAACTTATTTTCCTTGTCGGACTATTCGGACGCCTGGAATAGCTATAGTAGAACAATATAGCCTTATACAAAACTCAACTTTCTTTGATTACTACCTAATCAAATATAAGTTACACAAAAGAAAATGTATTTGAAACAAAGGAAAAATAAAAAAAAAATCTTACAATTCTAATTTTGTATTATGGCATTTTAATTTGATAAGCAGTTTTTGTAAAACATTTAGTTCATGAAAATTCTTATCTATGCCAAAACGGTTTATCATTGTCGTCTCAAGCATGTCTCAGTACACTGTTAGACATAGGCCTCCCCTTATGAGCATCATTGCAACCTGTGCTCCACATGTCACATAAGGCTTTTAACTATATATTTTTGTAGCTATTAATACCCATACTTTTTGTTTCTGTTACTTGCGTCACTCTTTCTCTGCCTCTTGTTAGATAATACCGATTACATGATCTTCAATGTTACTTGTTTGAACAACTTCAACTTCGAAGGTGATAATAATTAATAAAATAGATTATTTCGTCTTGGATAAACTTGATATTTTAATACCTACGTGGAGAAATATTTATATTTGGAATGTTTTATTAAGTCATAAATGGGTATACGAATTTTAGAACTTAATACAACCAGCCGTATTTTACAGATAAAAATTTGTGTTCACAAAATTTCATACAGTATATATTCCATTATAATGTTACCAAAATATCGGTCAGAGATTTTATTCGGATCGAGAAATTATTTACCCAAAAAAAACACATCCAAATGTTTACGGAAGAACACATATTTCACAAAACGGATAGACGCATTATTTATACAAAAACCGTATCACATTACATCAAAGAATTTGACGTTACAAAAGACAACATTCGCCCGAAGGCCTTGAAAACGACATCAGAAGTTTGTAAAGCCATAATTACATTAAAAAGGTGTTGTAACCCGCCGGCATACAAACGATAAAGTTACTACGTAAGGCCGTATTTCACGATGTCACGATGCCTCCTTGTAAAATAAAATTTTAAGGCTCACCGGCCGACGCCATTACGGATTCATTGTGGGTAAGTATATGTAGATACCACAAGAATTGCGATCTCTGTGTGTCTTGTATAACATCCTTAATGATGATGTTGTATACAGCAGTGGGTAAGATGTACATATGTCGATTAGTTAATAGAGTATTGCTCTGGTGCTGGGACAACGTGGCTGATGCAGTGATGGCAACTAATTATGTCTATATTGCAATGTAATTTAAATATGGCTGATTTATATGATGATTTAGATGATATGAGGTAAAATTTAAGCCCAGACAACGCAGATGTCACCTCAGACAACGCAGATGTCAATGAAATAGTGAATGTCAATATATATGCTCGTACACAATGTTTATACTATACTTCGATCTAACATTGTCTTTACCAACACTGGCACAGAGAATAAGGTACTCTTAAAGCTATCTGGTTCAAGGTCAATTGTTTGTCCTTGAACTTGAATTGTGCTTAAACGACATGTTTAAAGTACGGCTTAAATATTTTAATTTAAAATATTTTTGTAAAAGTCCACAAAAGAGGACGCAAAATTTATATACAGCTAAGAACCAAGAAGACTACCTCAAAGCCCTTTAGTGTTCTAACAAACTGGTAATAAAAATTTTATAAACTGAAATTCTCCATTGTCACCGCAAAGGTCACGTAAGGGATGTACGGAGGAGAATAAAATCGGGCGATTCCTTGAATTTTAAATTTCCAGCGCAGTTGAACTGTTCCTCCACGTTAATGGCGACCAATTAGTTTTAACGATAACGTGGTGACGTTTCCGAGATCAATTAAAGACGGGAGCCGAGGATAACGAGGGTTGCCACGACGTCTAGGCTTCACTTGATACTGTGCAGGTGGTTTCTGGGGAGAGTTATTCATATTTTATTCCGGACTAATGGCTGCTTCGGGAACTTTCGATCGATTGTGGAGGCTTTCTGATGCTAATGGCGATCAGGGCCTGCACGATTACTATCTCCGATCTGGCTCGGAATAATGACAATTTTTTACTTACTTTTATCGCCATTCGAATAATTTTCAATCGTTATTTAATAGTGATACTCTTCGTTTCTTTCCATTCGGTATTCGGTGATGAGCTCGTCAATGAACGGCTAAAGATTTATTAAGAACCAATTGAGATTATGAAATACAACGTAATATGTAATTTGAAAACCAAATCTATCTCTAAGTATCCTATCCTAAGTATCCTATTCTAAGTATCCTATCCTAAGTATCCTATCCTAAGTATCCTATCCTAAGTATTCTTGAATCCTACCCTATAACCAACTCAAAAAGGAATATGAGAAAATATTGATTTCTCAAAGGTAACACAAATAATATAATACGAGTCTCAAAAGAAAAAGTTTCAGTAGAATTATTATATAGAGTAAGACATCTAAAAGGTTCTATTTTCGATTTGTAATCTCAAATCCGCTATTTTATCGAAATAAGAAATAATTGTAGGTACTTAAAGTTTTTTTTCACGTTAGAAAAAAAGAAATTGAGAGATACGTCAAGGAACTAATGTCACCGACGCAATCATAATGTTCGTACAGTACCTACTCGTAAAAGGAAACGTACTTGGGGATGTGAAATCACGGTAAAATGACTTGTCTTATTTTAGACTAATCTTAATTTTAACATAAATAAAATGTATCTGTTTTGGTGTATCACTATGTACCATTGACATAATAAATGTATTAATTTTGGAACATACTTGAAAGTGCCATTAAAATGAAATTAATAGAAAGACAAATTAGTGATCAAGCCGCCAATCCAATATTTTTAAACTGCCCTGAAAGCTTAAAATATATTTCGCTAAGTCATTCATGTTTCATTCTAACAATTTACATCAATATCACTTCTTCTTTTAGAACTGACTTATCTTTAGGGTGGAACCGAGACAATACGACTCGTTATCTCCTCTCGCAGATCCGAACTTGCTCAAGACGAGTCTGGGGAAGCAAACTCAATCAACGTTTGTCAGTTAAATAAAAGTTTTAACGATAAACCAGTTAAAGTCGCGGTGAACTCATTAAAAGCGGCAACACCGGTGAAGTGAATGACATGGCTCTGTAACAAGACTGGGATAAAAGCGTTTCATGGCATTCACCGGATTGAAATTGTTATCGGATGGAATCTTAGCATGTCAGTTGTATACAATGTGTTAGATTCTTCGTCAAAGCTCTGTTAAAAGTTGAGCCTTATCTATACTACTGGCGACATAGTGTTAGCTACGTCTTATAAAAGGCGACAGTGTTGCCAACTACGAGGTCGTACATTTAATAATAATATTGTTCTACTGACTACATTGAACTATACTCATAATGGATATGCTGATGCTATGTAAACCAAGTATCACATGATGTGAGGCTCTTTCCCATACTATAGTTCAGTTAACATTAGACTGCGCGCTTTTTCTTTGGAAATACTTAAACTATGTAACGGGGTTCCTATCAAGACATTAATGGAAGCGTGTTGATAATGAAAATGGGAGATATTTCCGCTGTATCAGCATTATAGTTATACCTTCAATCTGATAATTGATTTTTAGTTGATGAAACGATTTTAACGAAACCTATCGAGACGATGGTCATAATTTTAGTTAAAATGGGATAAATTATTTTTGCAATATAAGCAAACACGTGAAGAAATAAATGTTTTAAAAAATATCCTAATTTTCTGATTCCAATATTTCCTAATTTCTTTGAATATTTATAAATCCTATACTACTTGTATGTACATTGTCTATTGTGAAGACCTATTCTGTAGTTGGACGTAAATGTAAAAACCTATTTGGTAGTGTATTAAAATGCTGGAAACATAAATGATATTTAATAACTAAAAAAAATCAATATCTAATTATCAATTACAATATCAAACAACTTTCCAGGTATTTTGGAACTTTAAACTACACTCATCTGCCTACCCCTTCAGGAATTACAGGCGTGATGTTACGCTTTAAACTAAATAAGTATTGTGGATATTAAACACTTAAGAATAAAAGAATAATAGAGACATGTTATTCTTAAACATTGGAAGAGGTCCCGGTGGAATCTAGCATTTCGAAAGTCATAATTGGATTCGTCAGATTCGTTAGTATTCACATTTGTTTTATTTGTGTGAACAAGTATTACGTACTAATTTAGCACGAAGGCATTTGGTTCGAATATGACACAGAATTACGTATAGCTATATATATCATATGTGTCCCTAAATCGATTTCAATGTTTGTCAACCGCTAATAAAACGGTCCACTGTCCATATCAGTATGCTTTAAACACTACCTGTATAGCTAAATCCTTTACAAACCGAGCGTTTTCGAAATTTTAAAGGGTGTTCTGATATCTGCGATGCAATATTTATATGCTCAAGTGGGAAACATCAACAAAACTCAAACGCGTGTGTGTAGACCAATATCGTGCCAACACAAACATCTCATCGAATCCCAAACTGGGATAACTGGGTAACTGAGCGGTTTTCCTTATTAACATTTTTTTAGTTATGAATATTTTGGTTGATATTACCTGTATACTTTATGTAATAAATAAAATTTTGTTCATTTTATTTATCTGTATATTATTGACTTCTAACTACTATTAAAAAAATATACGCATGTTAAATTTCCATTACACTAGATTTTCGAACGTGTTTTATTATTAATCTTTACTTTTTATTCTGTTCCAAAAATACTTTGGCCGTCTCACTAGTCGAGTAGTTGCAAGTGTGACTGCCAATCGGGATGCCCTGGGTTCAAATCCCTGGTCGGGTATTATAAGAATTTTCTAATTTTTAATTTCTAATAATATCTCGGAGTATGGATCTGTGCCCGGTGTATGGCAATGGTTTTGAAGAGAGTAATATGGAAGAAGCATGGCAGGTCTGCAAGGATAAAAATATTTGACACTATGCAATCTGTCTACCCTATAAGGGACCTGACGTTAAGAGATGTATGTATTATAGTTTATTCGCACTAAATAAACGCGCTGTTGTAACATAATTATTAGATTTTTTTTGACCTTTGCAAAGTTTGTTACACTGTGTCGCGCAAAAATTTAAACGGAACAATGTTTTTCTGAAAAACATAGTTGAAAAACCACTTATTCTAACACCAAATTTAGTAAAACCTTGAGTTTTTAACAATTAACACAAACAATTTGCAATAACGAGCACACTCAGTAGCTACGAATTGCAGTCCTCTCGCAGTCGCGCTACAAGTACCTATTTTCGTCCCCAACAGGAATTTTCTGGAACTTTCTCAAAGCCATTCACTTCCTTAGAAGAGCGTAAAGAGGCACGGACCGACAAATATAATTAAATACTTTATCTGATTCTTTGACCATCGTATTATAACCAATAAAAGACAATTGTATCAAAATGCTCGTTGGTCGAGTCATTGATAGCACGACTGCCGATCGGGAGGTCCTGGGTTGAAATACCGGATCGGATACTATTAGATTTTCTAACTCAAATTTTCTAATAGGAAATTCTAATAGTGACTCGGAGTTTGGATCTGTACCCGATGTGTGGCAATAACTTGACCACCTATTCCATTGTGCGATTTCACGTCCGGCGTAGTCAGGAACGGTGAAATGTGGAAGTGTACTACACCGCTCTGCTTACCCCTTTAAGGATTACAAGCATGAATTTACGTTTTCAAATCAAAATAACAGCAATACCTACAAAAATCACAGCCACCGATTCGTAGTCTAGAAACAGAAAATTATTTAAGAACTAATACAAAACACATGAAGAGTCTAATGAATGTGGGGTCTACAGAGACAATTTATTATTTAGTTTTAATAGACAATTAAAAACCTTCACCAGATATCATCATCACCAGTCCACTGCTGGACATAGGCCTCCCCCAAAAGGGGTTTATGCCAGTAATCTCCACGTACATATATATCTATGCATATTGCCTATATACAGACATGAAGATTATATACACATTTATATATGTACATATATAGCCTTCAAATGAGTGTGTATATTCTTATTTGTATGTTACAACAAAAGAAAGCTTATTTTAAACTACATTATGCGGCCGAGTGTGGCTAAGTGCCAGGTAAAAATTCAGATTTTCTTGCAGTCATACTTTGCTGTGAGTTGCCAGCTTTTAAGTAACTCGGCATTTTACGGCACTTTGTGAAAGAATTCATGAAATATAATATTATAATTACAGGTGAAAGTTCATGAAATATAACTTTATATTCCCAGATTAACATTATAAATATAACGCCTAATAAATGAATGTAAATCATATAGTTTTTTAACGGCAAAAAATCCAAAATTTATTTATGAACTCTATATCTATATGATTTTATATGCACGTACTTCTGTCCCGAGGTGGGCGTAAGTAGTTGCGACACAGTTTTTACTACTGCAGCTGCTTACAAACATATAAACTTGTCGATTTATTTTAATATGTACTTAATAAAATCTTTGAATCTTTGAATCTGAATCTTTAAAATATAGTAAAACCACCTGGTAGAGCATGTTCCATTGCCGAGTATTAGTTATAAAGATTCGCGGTACATAAAAAATCTGCCCGGTAATATAATAATAATAATTTCAGAGTAACCTAATATTAGTGATTTATTAGTATTACATCATCACGACAGGTTTATGATAGGTAAATCAGAGAGCACAAAGTGCCAAATCTCTATTCTTATCTATCTCAATTCTATCTTATTTGATACATTTATCTACAATAGGTTCCGGTATATGGTTACTACATGGTTGTGATATGGTTGCAGGCTCGTTGTAGTATGAAAGGCGTGTCGATGGTTTGACGTCTTTATTATAACTAATTCAATACACGACTTATCCTAACTTATATTGAAAGGTGTCTTACACACACTACAAGGTCCTGAAATCGATTACCAAGTTAGGTAAAATATTATTGTTTTCCTGACTGGAAATTGCAATTTATAACTTGGAGTCTGATGTAGGTATCTGACATATAGCAATAGGCTCACTCTATTCCATGTAACTTATAACATAAAAGACTAACTGTGGGAGTGTACTACACTCCTTTGCCTACCCCTTCGAGCAAAATTAATTCGTGAAAAAGTAAAAGAATTTTATCAAATTTCGATTGTAATACATCATGACGCTTAGTAGGTTACGCTAAATATCTAATTCGAATAATCCGTCTCGAGGCCAGTCCCAGCTTCATTTCCTCAATATAACCTTGACAATCTCATAACATAAATCCATCTCATTATTCAGGTCACCGCCATCTTTAGATTTATATGCCATTGTATAAATTTACTTACTGTCTTACGCGCGGTTTCCTCACCACGTATATACTCGTATATTTATATGTATATACGTGGTCAGGAAACCACGTATAAGACATTTCATCATCTTACCATACGTTGTTGTTTTAAGTTATATCAAAACAATAAAATATATTTTGTAAGTATAAAGTTTGCTTTTTTTGAATCAGATAATTTTGATTATTAAGTATATGTTATTCATACCATCAACGATGTTAGAGTGAAGGTAGGTATGGAACAACAGAGTTGCGCAACAACTCTACAATACATACCTACTCTTATACCTAGTACGACTTTCATTGACTGTTTGACCCCGTAAGGAACCTGGTATAACGATATAATAATAATAATAATAATATTAGTAGTAGATAGTACTATAGGATCTGACTGCAACACAAATTCAAATTTTGTTCAACCCAGGGATCGAACCCAGGCCCTCATGCTGAACAGTCGCGCTTGTAACCAATTTACCAAGTAGACAGCCTAACAGAGAGCACACTAAAGATAACATGGAAGAAATATGAAGGAATTAGTAAACATTTCTTGGGTCAAATGTATAACTAAACAATACGTAAGCCCATAATCTAATTTGAGGTCAGAAACTATGATCGTGGCTGGATAACCTTGATAATATCAAAGTTATAACAAGTTTTGATCTGTTCAACCAAGTCACCGAATATTAACTCTAGGACCGAATATTATGTAACGCTAAATTGGAGTCCACAACAGTAAATAGTCAAATCGTTTAGATTTCAGACTTCCACTTCAGAAATCTAGGAAAACAACAGAGACTGAAAAATGTTGAAGTCCGTCAAGTTTGTAAAGGGAGTGATATTCGACACTTAGTACTCTCTGCCTACCCTGTAAGAAACGTTACGTAATATTACACAAACTACGCAGTTAAAATTATTTAAGGGGTTGAAATGAAATACCATTAATTATAGACGAAATCATAGCCAATCATACATACGTAAAGTGCTCCATAATTTTCTTTATGGCCTATGAAGTCTGCTAACCCGTATTCAGTTATACACGATTCATTCAGATGAGTACAGCGAACAAAAGATAATCAAATGATAAATTTATAAATTATGTTTATATAACCGTGTATATATAAAAGCGTGTTCTATTTGACGCCCAAAAATAGAATCCCGCATTTCAATTCATTTTTTCGGGATGGCCCGACTATTTTTGGCCTATACGAGATCCTCCATCATGAGATCCCATCTATTGCAGCGAGGTCGCGATGGAGTCTGTCTCCGAAAAAAGTATGCGAGTTAAGCCGGTACACATAGAATCATTTATTAAAACTCTCACGAATCTTTTAATAGTAAAATGTTAAACTTATAAGAATAACGGCAAGTATATTTAAAGCACTTAGCGATTTTTTTTTGTCAATGAATGAATAAATATTTATTTCGTACTTCTTGAGCGACAGGCTGATTATAATGATGATGACGATTAAAGCACATATTATGAGTCTTATGTTGGTAGTATAAATATAAACAATGTTTTATTTTATCATCAACATCAACATCAGTCTATGTTGGTCCACTGCTGAACATA
>DWFT01000820.1:0-10629 GCA_018246795.1 Microceris patrobas patrobas
TGTAAGTAATGGGATTACATAATGATTACTACGTAGATTTAAAAAATGCATTTTTGCTACTGGCAAGCCGCAGCAACATTTCAGATTGTCATATTCTGTCATATTCTGAAGCAAAACTGAAAACGGCTCCGGACCGGGAGTGTCGCCGATTAAGGGAGGCCTATGTCCAGTAGTGGACATCTAGAGGCGACGATGATTATGATGTTGTATGTAATGTACAAGTACAATAAAAGCATATCGCATTAAGATGCTGGATTCGGAAGACCCAGGACCAGAAGAATTGGTGCCGATTATGGGAGGCCTATGTCCAGCTGTGGACATCCAAAGGCTGATGATAATGACAACAACACGAATTATGTGAAAGTGTATATTACACACAGTTACAATAGTGAAATAAAAAGAGGGAATAATTACAATTCTTTCCTTACAAAGATCCTACAGCATTAATACCGGTTATATTTATGAGAAAAAAAAATGTTAAAATACTTTTAGAGAATTTATTTTTTGTTATTCATATTAAAAGTATAGCCATTCGATAATCTAACACTGCCTTTTGCTGATTATTAAAGAAGATTGATAATTGAAGATAATTGTTTGAAGATATATCAGCTTGTTCTATGTGGAGAACGTGAAAGCTTGTTTTTAAGGTATTGAAGTTTACCTACATTTCCTACCTGTATTCCTGACCTAAATATTCTATTTAGTTTACATTTTAGGAGCTTTGAGCGTTGTTTAACCAATTATTTGGTTACCCAGCAATTCTGTAGAGCGAGCCGCAATTTAAAAGGATAATACTGTAGGTAGATACCGTGAACGAAATTATTAGGCACTTACATAAGGAACTGTGTGAAATTAAAAAATAATGGGTCTTATTGTTGTTTATTGCAGTTGATTTTAAAAATATATTTAACATTATTTAAGATTCCATATGCCAACAGAAAGATAAGAGCGTTTTGTTGAATTAAAAAAAAAAGTAACATCACGCCTGTAATACCCAAAGAGGTAGGCAGAGGAGTATAGTACACTCCCACGTTTCACCAGTTGTTGAATTTAATTCACTTCGCCTGTTGAATTTAACCGCATAAGGTTCTTTTTGTAATTAGAAATCGTTATTAGATAATAAATATGAAAAAATAATACAGCGGGGTATACAGACGTGTCTCACTTTATCAGTGTTAAAAAATAATACTGCGGGAAAAAATAATAATACTGACTCACTCTATCAATGTTGTTTCTTTGGCTTTGGGAATGGGCGCTATTAGAATGAAAAATAAATTAGTTAAAACTCTGTAGAGGCATGCATTAATAACAACCGAAACTAAAGAGTAAATAAATATTAAAATCTAAACATTTGATTGAACAGCGATAAAAAATCGACAAAAATATTTTCACGTATTATTACTAAATAAAAAAAAACCTACAAAAATTATTTAAATCCATATTCCTTTGCGTCCGTGGAGTAAATATTTTACAAATATATATTTTCCATGCCCTGGAAGCCACCGCACGTTTTAGGGAAGGATACTGGCAATACATTATTCTATGGCAAATAGACCATTACTGCCATTGACAGAGGATCATAATTGTCGTCTTTATTATAAACATAGAGAGATTTTTGGACGCATACAAAAACCAAGTAAAGTGTTTGTTCTTTACAGATGTACCTAGATTTGAAGATAGCCTGAATAACCTGACCGTGTCACTAGGCAGAGAAGCTGTCTTTACCTGTGTCGTCAATGATCTCGGCTCTTATAGGGTTAGTATCACTGTTTTTAATAAGCCTTTTTTTTTAGTCAGTCTAGGCTAGCACTTGGGTACAGCCTTGCCTGTTATCTTTAAATTCCTAACAAATGAACTAAATATATATATACGTTTAATATAACTCATTATATGTTAAAACATTTAGAATAGCCTTTAGACGTTGCAGACGAGTCCTAGATAAAAAAACTGTATTCTCTTTCTAGTGACATAATTAAAAGTCAATTGTTCATACATATGATTAATGTCAGTATACCTTAATAGATGTACAAGGAATATTCACCTCTGCTACTAAAATCGAATGGATTTCTTCATCGTAAACAATGTATATAGGTGGCGTGGCTACGCGTGGACACGCAGACGATCCTGACGATCGCCACACACGTGATCACGAAGAATCACCGCATAGCCGTGAACCACAGCGACCGGAGGGTGTGGTTCCTGCACATCCACGACGTGCGCCAGTCGGACCGCGGCTGGTATATGTGTCAGCTCAACACAGACCCCATGAAGAGCCAGACAGCTTATTTAGATGTTGTTGGTAAGAACATAAAGCTAGGTTATATACGTTTAAATAAACAAAAATACGTAATATCACGCTTATAAATATGGGCGTTATCTCACATTTTTTAAATTAGTTCTTTATTTTTATTAATAATCAGCGGATTTAATGCCACGTGGCATTTTCTAAGAGTCAACAAAGGTGATGGTGGAAAATTGAAGTAGGCAGTTAGTGCTCTTAATTTGAAACTTAAACATTAAGATTACGAAAAAGTTACTTTATTAAGGGCTTACAATTCTCGAAGTTTTAGGTATCGTATGAAAAGCCAGACACAGCTTATCTAGATGTTGTTTGTAAGTTTATAAATTCAAGCTTAAGATTAGGAATAATTGACTTTATAAGATTGTATAGTTCACAAAGTTTCAGGTGTGGTTTAAACCTAACACTGTAAAAAAATGTCTGAATATTGCGCGTTGAAAGAAAAAACTTATTATAATTAGAAAGATAATTGTCACGAAGAATCATTTTATTGATGAAATCTGTTTATGTATAAAATGGAAACTCTACCTTAAGAAATACTCTGTCCGTAATCTTTGAAATCGGACAATGATTATGATATATGAAATTCATGATTTAAAATTAATATATAATACATGTACATGTTATAATCCTAGTTGTTTTACATTTTCCCATTTAACTGTATTGCTCTATGTTTTTCGTACAAAAAATACATGATTTATTACTTCGCTAAGTATAATACCTATTTGATCTCTTTTCTTAACGATATCAAGCAGATGTTACTTACGAGTAGGCTCCTGTATACACTAAGAAATTAGCGATTTGGTAATAATAACGAATGAAATATAAAAAATAGATAATTGAAGATAAAGCATGTTCTTGAAGGCTTTCGTAAGTAATAAAACCAGTGGCATGATTGTTTTAAGCAATTTTATGACCATAATTAAACTAAATAAGCCCCATTTTTTGCTTATACGGCGACGTCCGCATGGACCGAAACCTTATTTTAAAAGTACGCTAGCCAAGTAGATAACCTTTCAAACGCTTAACCAACACAAAAGAAGCAAATTCCTTCACCATTACACGGTGTCATACTTAATCCTAAAGATACATATACATGACCTCATAAATTTAGAGGTGCGTGCGAAGGTTTTGACCCCGAGACCCTCAACGTAGAGGACTGAAGTCTAAACAATGCTCCTATAAAAATAAAGCTTGTTCTATAAAAATATGTGTCTTATAACCAAGTGGTTAATTATCATAATAAGTATCCATTTCTAATTCCGGTTTTATACATTAATAAGTCGAAGTATTGAACAGTGTTAGGCTTTATTTTTTATTTTCATTTAATTATAATTGTCATAATATTCATCGCTTGTCATTTATGTTGTTTCTCTGTAACAAATGTATCAGTGAGACATCAAGTCTGATCGTAAAAACTCGTGATAGAAGATTCTCGAATGGAATACTTTCAATTAATGAACTTTGGATAATACTTTATAATTTTTAACTGGTGCATTTTGTTTCTTTTTAATTGTAACTTTAATGATTTTGTATACGCATATACATTTATAATCAAACAAACGTAGTTCCTGTAATCTTAGTACACTCGTGTAATAAATTCACTGAAACATTTTTATAATTTTATATTACATATTATATTTTATTACTGTAATATGTTATTGTGAAATTTGAAAATACATTTGACATTTAGTATTATCAAGTAATGAAAAACAAACAATGTTTATTTGAAAAAGGACATTTCAACATGTACAGACGAAAGCACAGCGAAGATGACGTTTTTTCTCGAGTTTAGTTTTTTGCTGTAAATACTTAATTATGCTACAGAGTTGATGTTGAACAAGACTTTAAAAGAGAAGACTTCTGAGCCATTTTAAAACGTATCTTTTCTTTTGCTTTTTTGACATGATTTTTTTATACTCCTGAGAAAATAAAATACATTATCATACATACGAGTATCGTAAACAGTGTATATGTTTGCGGACTTAATGTCAATTGGCATTTTCTACCAGTTTTCTTATTTGTTGTTGATATTTTTACATACTGAGAGTTACATGCATGTATTTGTCTAAGAATTTTCTTTTACACCTCCTAAACTCCTAGTTTCTAAATAATTTTAAAACCCGAGTTTAAATAGAAAATTAGGAATTCAACTTAAGTTGCACTCAAAGAGGTTTTAGTTTAATTAGTATGTTATATTTTGTATTTTATGTTGCATTTTATGTGTAGGTACACATATTGTTAAAAGTAACGGTTTTTGTTTTGTGTTTAATGTATACAACAAATCAAAGATAGTTTTTTGAGGAATTATTGACATAACATATGTATGTAACACCATATTGTGTACATTTGTTCGTAGGTGTCGTAAAAAGGATGAGATTTTTAATTATTATCGATATTTTTATTTACAAATAACAATACTTACAGCCAGAGTACATTTTAATTGCAATATCATGATGTGTCCTTCCCCCTTTGTCTTTTAAATAAATCAGAATCTGATATCCGACGATCCTCAATCCATCATCTAAGGAATTTAATATGCAGTTTCTTTTTTATGCTAATGAAGTGGCAAACGGTTAACAGAGGGCGTGTAAGTGTTAAGTGACCACTCACTAGAGTCACTACGACCCAAGGGCAGCCTTTGCCTTCAAAGTGAAGGTCTTATATTACCATAGTGATAAGCCCATACAACTCTTGTGAATCTGGAAACAATTTTTAAATGGCTTGTGATATTATATTTTCTTAAAATAAAAGGAATCATATTACGTAAAAAATAACGCAACATTACGTCTGTAATTCCCGAAGAGGTAGGCAGAGGAGTGTAGTACACTCCCACCTTTCACCAGTTACGTTTACGTCCCATGGAATAGGGGGAATTATTGCTATGCACCGGACGCAAATCCAGGCCCAGATTCAGGATTCAGAAACAAAATATATAATCTTATAAACATTCTAAGAACTATTGTTTGTTCCTCGTTAATGCTGTGTTATACTCGCGGGTGAAGGTGAGACATTTTCAGAGAGAACATTTTCAGGCGCCAAAACATTCCTGTACATCGTGTACCGGTTACGGTTCGCCCGAGGCAGTACCGCTACTACATCAATTTCTACCGCGGCAATGGTTATTAAAACGAATCGTTGGTACAGGAACATTTTCTGAGCGTTTAAATGTTTTGGAGTTCACTTTCTACTGGAGCAATACTGGCCGTGAAATGATAGGGATGTACCTATAATTTTCCGCATCATATACGTAGAATCGCAGCAACCACTTCAATCCAAGAACGCTGCAACTACTCTATTAAATCTTATTTCAAACTCAATCCGATGTCACTGTACAATAGGCTCGCCCTTTTTATAGTGGTCCAGCTTATTGGTGAATAGTATTATTTAAAGTGTTTATTATTTAAAGTATTATTAAATTATTTAAATTAAATTATTTAAAGTATTTATTTAAAGTATTATTTAAAGTGACTCAAATTAATGTTGTTCAAAGTTATGAAATACAATAAGTTCTGATATTTGCTTAATAGTTACCATAGACAATTAAATACTGAAAGTTTGAAATTTCTAAGCGAATTTTACGGTGCAAGCCGTTACTGGTGATTGTGAAGCCCTATTTATTTTTAATTTTTTTTATTTGTAAAAAAAATATGTGTCATTGCTTAGCTGACACTCGACTAACGAGGCAGTCTCTATGATGTAATATCATGAATATGATACTGATTATACAAAAACTGACACTAAGATGCCGCATTCGGCGAGCATTTATTGCAAATCTGACAGCAATATTGCTATCATATCGTAAGTAGCCTGCAAGCCGATGACATTTATCATTTTATGCCATGTCCTTCGCAACAAGTTAAGCCGGGACATTCATAATCATGTGTATAAACACTCACGAAACATTTAATAGTAAAACTCTAAACATCTTACGAAGCACTTGTAAACATTTTCGGAGATACAATGTCACCCGGTTTCACGTCTCTATGTAAATGTAGGGGTTTTATGGGAACATTCTGGATCCGAATGGCTACAATTTTGGGCTTTTATAGGCGTCATAGTTCGAGGAAAAATATTATTCAACCTTGCCTCGACACAGGGATTCTAATGGCCCAAATATTAATAATAATAGTTTATTTGTCATCAACAACAATTATAATACCTACATATATAACAGAAGCCCTCAATGTGTTACACAAACTCTGCTTTTCCTAGTAAAGGCTTTAACATTTATAACTGTATAGCAAATATAAATTAACAATAAATGTCATTTAATAAGCATTTATTAATTAAAAGATGTTTTTTGCTTAAGTCTTTTACAATTTATACACTTTCACAGACCAATAAGAAAAATGTACATACATGTGTGTGAGTTCTAATGTGTTTGTGTGTATAAATATGTGTGCGTGTGTGTATCTGCGGTTGAAAGTGTGTTTTATAGTTAATAGCTCCAAGCGTTAATAGAATCAAAACCTTTTTCATTATCTATGAATGCCTAACCTAGAAACAAAACATATTGTTCTCTATATTGTGCTCAAGAAACTCTGTCTCGATCAACATAAGTGTTGTGTAAGATACAGCAGTATCTTTAAATCCCAGGCGTCTACGTCAATTCATGGAACGTAATTAATGATGAAAACATCTACTAAATTACAAAAAACGAAAAAAGTAGACTCGTTGCGTCAAAAGCGATTTATTCTAGACAGAAACAGTTAGTGAAATATTGAGTTAAGAGACTGACAAAGTACACCCTTAGACGTCTATACAAGTAACAAAATAGAAGCGGATATAAAACATGCACTGTTGCAATACGCTCACCGCCTATTCCATGGGACGTAAACGTAACTGGTGAAACGTGGGAATGTACTGTAGTACATTCCCACGTTACTCGTCTGCCTACCCCTTTGGGGATTATGCGCACGATGTTACATTTTATAAAACATGCATATTTTTGAAAACAGTAATTGCTACATATTATGTTAATGTATTATACTGTGTGCATATTAATACTGAGCTCGAAACTATACGTTGAAAATGTTTATCTATTTTTGGCTATCTTGAAAAAACTAATAATAATTGGAATAATTAAAAAAAAATTATTATTATATCATTTATGACCGGATACTTAAAGAGAGGATAAGCAAAGACGGTGATAGCAATCAGATATTATTTAAAAAAAAGCATGAACATATAAATCGTGGTTAGATAAGGTGGAAAAATATGAAGAAAATATAAAATAAATACTTATTAATTATATTGGTACAAAACGAATATAAGCATGTGTAACTTTACATGAAAATATACCAGTTAATTATAATTAAGACAGCGAGAGGAACTAATTCTTCTTACTTGATAAAACAACAAGGTGCAGCACGATGGAAAGATGATTCCATTGTGGAACAAACCTAGAAACAATTTTCTAAAACATAAAGAGACAGAACGTAATGCAAAGTGCAAGTACATCAAAGCGAAGTCTATATGAGCAGTTGTAATTGAATAGGGTGCAGTACAAAGAAGTACATATGAATAGAATGAGTCTATTATGAACCGTGTACCTACATACAAATGGAATAGATTTAGAATTTCTAGTAGTGACTCGGAGTCTAGAATTGTGCTTGGTGTATGGCAATAGGCTCATCACCTATTCCATGGGACTTAAACGTAACTGGCGGATCGTGGGAGTGTACTACACTCCTCTGCCCACCCCTTAGAGGATTATTGACATGATTTTATGTTTACAAATGGAATATGTTGACGTTCTTTTTGCTTTTTCATACAGTTATTTCGTATTAAGAGGCTATAAAATTGAGTAGACTATGCTTTTTAATGTTCAGTTATTTGTTACCTACCTACTTACTTTAGAAGAAACATCACTTTTTTGCGAACATCTGATCATGAGATTACGGTCTCTTATTGTGGACGGTACCGATTTATAAACTTAATATAACACTTGTCGTACGCTTCATTCAGTTCCTCCAGACATCCTGGACTACCCCACGAGCAGCGACCAGGTAGCAAGAGAAGGTGCCAATGTGACGTTACGGTGTGCGGCGCACGGTGTCCCCACCCCCACAGTGGTGTGGAGGAAGGAGGCTGGCGATCTGCTCCCAACTTCCAACTTTAGTGATACACACAGTAAGTATTTATTTATTATAGTGAAGGAGATAAAGTAAGCTTTTCACCGCAGATGGATCTGTTACTGTACATGAAATAATCATAAAGCACCCTTCTCTCTGAGAATATATAGATACGAGTACAACTTAGTGGGCAACCATTCCGACCAGAATTATTTTACCAAAACATTTATCTATTCTATATTTATTTTTTATTAAGTACAAATAGGCATTCTGAACTTTCGCTGTCCGTACGTTGGTAAATTAAGTTTTCACATTATTCATATCGCGCTAAATCAAGTAGCTCTGTCAATTTTTCAATCCTCCGCAATTAATTAGTAAAATGTGATTATATTTCCGGTGGTAAAATGTAATTATATTTCCGGTGGTAAAATACAATTACTGTTCTGACAGTAAAATAAAATTACTTTTGTAACGGTACAATGTAATTACACTTCTAACTTTGTTACGTAATAGTAATAATCGTCAATATTATTGTTATATACTTACAATGAAACGAAGATCACTGCGAGGATGATTGGCGTTTCGATTTAAATAAATAGCGCCACAGATTTGTATGAAATTTAATTTCCATTAAATTTAGTAATTATTTATGTACCGGCTTGACTCACATATGTTTTTCGGTTATTAAATGTTAATTAGTTGGTTCTGACACGTAACAGAAGAGATTTTCCAGATTTCGTTCAAATTCCACTAATTTCTGTGTTGTTGCTAAATCCTTCCACACCTTTACTAACTCTTCACTGCAAATTTAATGTTGAGAAATCAAGAACAATTAAATAAAATTATGATTTACAAACAGCAGTTACACATTTTGTATGGTGGTAATTTAACTAAATACTCATAAAACCGCTTTGATTATACCTTCTAACAGAAATCTTATATGGGAAGTTTTTTTATTATGTAAACTTATGGTTTAATAATAGCATAGGCACAGGTAACTTTTCAATTGTGCACGTAAGCTGAAAATGGCTTAAGTTTAAAAATGAAAAGTCGCCAAGAACTTTCACTGTGCAATGCATTCACATCGGAGTCCAGGTCAAGTGTTCATTTGAATTCATCAGACTCTGAGTCTGGGTGTTCATTTATTGTTGCATGTGGCATATTATTTCGAAAGGAGAATATAACAAGCTGTGAGACGGAAACATCGTGAGTGTTGTTCGTAATTATAAATTATAATAAAATATTAGTTGAATTGAAAAGATATATTCTCCATCTGAGGTATACGGGTTTATGATAATGTCTAAACTATTTAACTGTTATATTGTCTTCTGTGTGATTTGATTCTTAGTACGTGGTTGTTTATTTGTCACTCAGATTCTTCGGTGAGCGGGTCGGTGCTACACTTAGTAAAAGTATCAAGACTACACATGGGCGCATACTTATGCATAGCGAGCAACGGGGTGCCGCCCTCCGTGAGCAAACGGGTCATGCTCGTCGTGCACTGTGAGTTATTCAATATTTTATTTCTATAGTTATTCATTCATTCATTTATTTATTTACTTGTTTATTTATTCTTTGTTATCGGATTAGAACTAGCTTATAAAGGGCGGACTTAATGTTTAATGTTATTCTCTATTAATGAATCCAGCGTGATGGTGAGAGTATGTGTTGGGTACACTGAGATCATTAACAATTTTCCACCTTAAACTGAAAGTAAAATAATAAAGACGTATGTCAATTGGCGTGTTTGCAAAAAGAAATAAAGTATGGTTACTGTAACAATACCATTTAAGAGGCTCCAGACATTCGTACCTCAGTCTATTTGATATTAGTATTTTTCAGACAAAAACAATGTTCATTCCAACCGTTTCAAAATGGAGTTCAATGCTATTGTCTTATAAATATATAATGTAAAATCTTTCTTTATATAACACAGCAAACAAAATATTAAGAGTATTTTCAGAAGCTTTGAACGGATTTACGTATTGTTCAAATCAGGGCTACTATGACAGTTTCATTCGGAAATTTAAGGTGTATTTTCCACGCCCACATACGTTACCAATGTTCTTTGTAATATACTAACAATATGTAATAAATTTATTTCATATTAAAACCGTGTTATTGTTATAAGTATTAAAGGAGCGCTGTGTCTGTTAGGTTTTCACATTTTATTCACGGAACCGATCTTACCGACATTTACTAGTAATAAGAGATAGCTTTATGATAGATAGAAAGGAGCGTAGGTCGCCCTCC
>DWFT01000821.1:0-10621 GCA_018246795.1 Microceris patrobas patrobas
ATAATGTCGCTCTACAAAAGCAATTAAGGAATGTATGCTCTATAAGGTTTTGTTCCACATGAAAATTCCGCCATCAATTGTCGCGAAACTACGTACTACATGAAATTTTTTGTTTACTCCAGTACAGCGCTGATGACTATCATTTGTTCCGTAGAGAGAATGTGTACTAATTAATTGCTGGGAATCTATCACTTACGTTGCTCGCTGAAATGTCAATTAGAGATTAAAACGGGTAGCGGTGAATAATGGAAGCAGACGCGGATAAATGGTTAGGACGACAAAGCGTTCGTTTTACACAATCTTATTGGATATCGAGCTGATATTGGAGTAAGATGACTCATAATTTATGTTTTATACATATCATATAAAGTTAAGGTTGTATTTTCCGGAAGGGGTAGACAAATGAGTATAATACTCCCATTTTCACCTGTATGTTACACGCCCCATGAATTAGGGAGTCATCTTATTAAAATAGGTATACTGAGCAGAAATTCAAACTCCTTGCTACTAATACTGTAAATTTAAAGTTAGAAAAACCTAATCATACTTTTCCCAACCTGGGACCAAACCCAGGACTCTTAGACAGTAATCGCGCTTGCAACCACTGAACCATATAAAGTAGCATATGAATAATGTACCTATCCTAAAATATTAATTATTATCATTTAACCAATTTATCGATTCCCACTCTACATTTGCAGAATAGGGATAATTGTCAATAACAAGTCGCGGGAGCACAGGGTTTGGGTAGAGCGGTCGAATGGCTAAGACACCATTGGCTAGTCGCTGCTCGGATGAGCAAATTTTAATACCCGAACGCTGCAGCCTGCGTTTAATTAAAGTGACTTTTATTTTTTAATGTCATAATTTGTGCGCTTCTATATTAAAGAATTTCAGCTGTAATAGCTATATTTTAATGTGTTTGGAAGTTTATATAAAGCTTACGATACTGCTGGATATGCCATCTTTTGAATGAAATTGCGGGTATAATACCATGACATTATGTATTATTGACTGATGACTCGAACCTCATTTCTGCCCCTAAATACTATTATATTGTAGTTATTACATGACAGTGTGTTAATGTAATATCATATAGAACAAAATCATACGAGATATTCCATTTAGTTTTCTAGAATAAATAGTTGTTCCAGATCAGAATTAAGACAATGGATGCCTTGATAGAAAGATTGCCGTGACGGCTTAAAATGAATTGCCCTTCATGCCTTACTGCTTGTGAATAACATAAATTATAAATAAAAAAAAAAACAATTTATTAATGATATGAGACAACAAAATGAAAATAAATTTATTGTCATAACGATATTTAAGAAATAGCCACAATAAATATATTTATAAATAAACTAAATATTATTACAACGTCACGCCTGTTTCTTTACAGGATAGACAGAGAAAGCACCAACTGACAAATAACTCTGTTCTTACTAACCTGACGCTTTTCTTCTATATTCATCATACACACAAAGTTATCTGGAATTACTAAGAGGACTATTGTAATCTGAATTGAAAAATTATATCTACTATTTGAAGTGAATTTTTAATAATTTCACCCAGAAACCTGCGCTGACATCGTGTGTCAAGGAGGCGGGGACTGCACGGTGGACGAGGACACCGGCCGTCCAGTTTGTCGGTGCAATCACAACTGCACAGAAGCTCAGGTAATGCTTATAAAGCCGGGAGATTTCCACTGAAATGTCCCAAAATGTTACTAAGGCTGTACCTTCCACAATAACTTTATTCGACATTCTACTGAATTTCTTGTACAACATTGTTTCTACAACCATATAGCATAGGACTCAAAGTAAGGCAAATATGATTTTTTTAGATATCCGTGGACCATCTTAGGACGCATCTACGCTTTTTATCAGGCGAGATCGCGGCCAAACGCAAACCTATTATACATATCTACATATTATACTAAAAATAATACACTCGATACACAAAACAAAACTATTTATAAAAAAGGACCTCATTATATTTTCTATTAATTGTACCGTTACTCGAAGCAGAAAATAATGTTCACGGTTTAAAATTAAATGGAGAATGAAATTCTCATCAGTTTAAGTCGGATTTGAACAGTGCTTGAACATAATTCCGCAACAATGGCCACTTAGCTCAACAAAACATTGAGCCTCTTGTTATACAAATTGTGTTATTATAACTTGCTTAGAAATAAAATCCATACAATTTTATTTTCGTACAATTACTTGCTGTTTATTTTCGTGGATAATTCATTAGTGAAAAGTTGTTGATCTGAGGGTCCAGGGCTTAATTGTAAAGGCATCAATACTGCTGCGATGCTGATGCCGCTGAATAGAAGTTCGGGTTCCGCTATTCTGGTTTGATGGATGTGTTAGGCAAACATTCTTAAACAGTAAATATTTTAACTTAGTTTTTGTGGAAAATAACGAATTTGTGGATATTGGTTGTACAGTAAACAAAATTAAATTAGATGGAGATGTTTATGTCAATGTAGCCGGGATACGTTTCGGTTACTCTATAAAATCGTTTTTCCGCAGAAATAAAAATGCAGTCTGTACCACAATGTCGTTGTAAAATAAGTTTTACCCAACATCTCTTCTTGGTTTTATAAGCAATTGTATATTGTTCGTTAGGAATCGGAGGTAGTCTGCGGATCGGACGGTCAAACCTACCCCTCACAGTGCGAGTTAGATTCTACTGCATGTCGTGAGCAAAACGAGCTGCGGTTGGCTTACAAAGGCGATTGTGGTAAGTGTTTATGTGTATTAATTGTCTTTAGGCATGCCTGCCCATTGTTAGGACGCATTTGCGCTTTCCATCAGGCGGGATTGCGGCCAAACGCTGGCCTATCATCTAATAAAAAATATATATAATTATTATTAATTTTACCACACACGGCTATCTCATCTCAAACTAGGTTTGAAGACAGCGTGTACTATGGTAGCCAGACGGCTGGTAAACTACAGATACATACATATGTTTAAATAGCAACATATATTAAATAATATGAGTGTGGGCGTTGACCCACCGGCCCACCGGTTCCGGAAGGATAGCCAGTCAATCGCTGCCCAATTCCGCTGATATGTCTAGATTTCGCCTTGGCTATCTGCCTCTTTGCGGACCTACAAACGGCATTAAACTTTGCTTTTAACGTTGGTGCATTCGGATTCTTGGTTGCTGCGCCAACGCCCAGGCCCGTCTGCCTATTTGCTAGGTTAAATAAAGAGAAATTTAAAAAAAAATACATATATTCTTCATTTTATTCATTTCTATCTTAACTGTATTAGGTTTCTGTCACCCTATATGTACGTATTTACTATGTAAACAGTTTTTGAGGGATAAAATTAAGGTTTAAATGTAAAAGGTGGGGCCGCAGACGAGATACATAAATAATACATACCTAAATGAAGATATGTGTATGAAGGCAACCATGGCATTATGGTAATTATTGATAATATCCCATAATGTGGTCTAATGCGCGTTCTTCGGAAATTAAGTAGTAAAAGTTAGAGAGTTTACGGTTTTAAAATGGTACGTTTCTTACGCTAATCGTACAGATAAAGGATATTCCAGAGTTCCTCGTAACACCAGTGGGAGTCGTTGTCTGATGGTAATCGATGATAGTATTGTTCTCGAAGTATTTCTATTCAAAGGTTTTTGAAACTAGAAGCTTTATAAAACAGTGAGCATGCAAATTTTTAACTTGAAGTTTTTAAATTTGAATACAGTCTATGAGCAATAATATAATTATTTTAACTGTCGTCCATTTTTCACTTCTAAGATTATATAAGACAGAAACATTTTGGTATTTATTTATTTCATTAGACTATGCATGGACGGTGTCCCAATCTTAATGAATACTATTTGTAAACTATAAGCATTTACTTATGTACTAGTATTGTTATATCACCACTTTAGACCTCTTAAAATGTAGGCAGAGAGCACGCAGCACCAAATAAAACAATCCTTCAGACCTGACGTGCGGTTTTTACAATCATGACGTTATATAAATACGGTATATGCTGGTTATATTCATATGTTGTAGTAGTAAACAGTCGTCAATACTAACTGGGCCTGCAGCACACTCGCTTCGGAGTTCCATACCAAATGCGCTGCGGTCGGCTTTCAGAGCCGATTGTGGCGAACAGCAGTCACTGTATAACTACTTGTGGGTAGCCGTCTTAATTAGCAATCGACTGTTCCAGTGTTACTATTAACATTCAATCACATATCAATAATTAAAGTTTAACGCACGTAGGTAAATACGTTTATTTTTTAATTTTCTTGATTCATACCGAGTTCCATACTTTATACATTCGTAGATTTTGCTCGCGTCTTTAGTCTCTATTACAATACATGTCAATAAATGTAAAATAAAATGTTAATAAGTCTGACTTAAAAAATAATTATTATTATTATTTTTAAGTTAGAATTTAAATCTATAAATTATTTTAATCATTCCAAAACATAATATTGTTTTGTCAATCAACAGTACAAGTCTAAAACATCATGTGTGTAACATGTGATTGGAAAAAATGTGTACGACTTACAACCTACGAAACAATCTTTTAACCTCTAGTTGCCCAATTCGTGGTATATTTTTTTTAATTCCTTTCTTAATACCCACTTACGTCAGTCACCTTTGTGCTAAATGTCATGCTTTTATGCTTAGCCGTTTTGGCTGTGTGTTGATCGATCAGTAAATCGCTTACTTCTTTTGTATATACAGATCAATTAGTTAATATTTTTGGTAACAAGAATATTGACTGATTTGATGATTGAATGATTATTGCCGCTTAGCAGCAATTCATGATTAGGTTTGATGTAAGCGCGTAAATATCTGTAGATGCTTCTTTGTTTTGCATTCACAAGAAAAAAACATTCATCTAGCTTGTATCTCAGTACATATAACTGAAAATAAACTGTCAATCCAGTTGGCGTATTGGTCATTGTACTAGTTGGCCACGTAAAGGTACCTGCGTTCGATTCCTGGCAATAAGAATATCTGAGAGTTTACTATAATTCTTAATCCTAGGACTGGGTGATTACGTACATGTTTTGTGTGTGTATTTTATACCAGTATGTGACACTACGGGAATCAGCGTTGGTATTTCTATGAGTTCAATAAAAACATAAATGTTATTTTCAAAAAAGAGGGAAAATTATTGATTTTTTATTTGTAATAGTTTTATGATTTAAAAAAAAGAATAATATCATGTAAAACAATTTTATACAATACAACTATTTCAACAATAGTTACGTCCAGCGCGATTCTTTTAAAGACGCTTTGTGTTTTTTTTTTATTCCGAGAAACAGGCATTTTATTGTAATGTTCAAGAAAAGAAATATAAGCCAGACTTCGCCTCAGATAATGTTTGAAATAATGGCAAAGGAAAAGGGAGAATAATAAAAAAAACGTACTGTAATGCTTCACGAGTTAAATTTGCGCGTTAAAATTATAGTCCGTAGCCTCTTAATTGCTCTGTTTGGCCACAACGTTTCTAACTAATTAGCGCAGTCCGGATCATTTTACTGAAATAATTACATTCGCTTTGGAATATTACACTATTAGCGGCTAGCAGCGCCGCTGCACGATACCCTCGGAAAACTTCACCCGCTTTTCCCAACGTTATCACTCGATTTCTTATCTACACCATAGTTTTTCTACATTACCTTTTTAACGCGATGCTTTCTATACATTATTTGTCAAAAATTGAGCAGGAATGTGTATAGATAGAAGAAATTGTAATAATAATTCTTTGAGAACATTAACATATTATTTCTGTAGCTGTGATTTAGTCAAAGACAAAACAACGCATAATGAAACCAAAAAATATACAAATCACATATTACAATTGACATAAAATTAAAGTGTGATAATTTCTAAACCATTAAATGTAGAATCAATCTTGTTTAAATCATATTGTCAAAGATTTCGAATAATGAGTTAATTGCGTGCCAAACGTTTAATCCGTGGAATATTAGAAAATTTGCAAATGTAATGTACAGTATCAATTGCAATATAAAATATGAATGATTAGCCAGTACAGCGAATATTACAGTGAAATGCGAAAAAAACCATTTCGTTCGATGGAACGCGAAAATCAAACCGTAATCGAATACCAGCGATGAAAAGGTTCACGTTCAGGTATGAATTATAATTTCCTAAGAATTATATGAACGAGGTCGTCTAACAATACGCCTTTGTACCAACAGGGGTGGGTGGCCAAGATTTTAATTACTACCCATCAGTTTAATTAGGGGAATGCCACACAAAGGACCGTGTACGAAGATTAACTTGCAGTTAATAGCCTCAGTTTTACGGGCACCATGTGTGACTCGACGGTTCTTATTGATCCTCGTGGCGGTTTATTTTCTTTGTCGTTTTCAGATTTACGACTGATACTGATTGTTTATTTTTATAGTGCACAAATGTCAACGTCCTTGTCACTTTTACTGTTTACTGTAATCATGGTTATAAAAGTGAAATTGGTAATTAAATAAAAAAAATCTCTTTATACATATGACATGATCGATTATACTCTTATTTTTCTTAACAATTACTCGTATGTTCAACGGCAAAAATAGTTATTAATTTGTAGATTAATACATATCGTACTATACATAATATATATAAATATATACATGTACATATTTATGTGGACATTGAAAACGTATTCTGTATAGTAACAGAAAATCAATGTTTTTCGTTCAGGCATTTTATAAGATTTGCTTAACATTTATCCAGAAATGACCTTAACACATAGTCTTGGGCTGTGTTTAAACAATCTCAGGCTGGAGTTTGGCCGCGATCTTGCCTGATCCTAAGAGCAGATGCGTCCTAATATGGAGCTCATATGCCTAAGAAAAGACTATTGTACCCTTGCTGTACATACCTACATACGTATGTACAGTTGAAGTAACTTTTTCTAACTAAATAGCGAACAAAAAGGACATAATTCGTCTCGTACAAACTTGTATTGGTGTTTGTCTCCACATTTATGTCTCCCGGTTTATTTGTACGTGATTTGTAACTTTTTGGAAGATCCGGCAATTTCATACGAGTTATGTATTCCTGGAAGTTCAAAACTTTTCCGTTCTCCACTTCTTTCTTTCTGAGCATTGTTTATTACATATGTACTCCTCGAGTACGTACTGTATATGAGCGTCTTTTATGAAATGACTCACTCGGTCTTTTTTGTTTACTTATTGCTGAAATATTTAATGTAGGTATTATACATATATCAATTGAAATATATTATTCTATACAGTTACTCGTTTATTTCTGTGGTTATTAGATTGCATGATATTGTTGCAAAATTGTATGTATTCTAATTGTAAATATTGGACCTTTTATATGTACATTGGAATTTAAAGCCCATTTATACGGATTTTTTTAGTTAACATAAAAGTCCATGAAAAATCACGTATATTTTTATTTTCAATCGTGCTCTTAATAAAAACTATCCATTTATATCATCAAAATACAATCCACAACCACTCAGAACTCTGCCGTTATTTATAGTATTCTTTATACAATTTATTTAAATGGAAATATTTAAGTTTCCGTTGTTTTTTTTGTTAAATGCGTATGAAGTTGCATAAAGGAAATGATATGAAATGTAACTTGAAACGTAACATGAAATGTAACATTCGTAACTCCAATGTAACCTGTATAATTCGAAGATAAAACCAGTATAAATGACCAATAATTATGTAACATTTACCGATGTAGAATCACTGTGATGTCTGTTCCACCACTAAAATATTAAAACACCTATTACTTTCCCTGATATTGTCTACAGCTACGTTTCGTGTCGGTAATAAGTGTCCGAGTTCCCTATTAATAAATGGTAATAGCTACTTTAAAGGTTACGGGGTGAAATGTATTATTGATTGAATGGATGAACGAAAACGTGATACATTGGAAACATAGAAACTTACTGGATTGCATATAATGAAACGTAACGAGTAAATCATAACGATAATGTGATATATGTACATATAACGTATGTATGTACTATAACTTTTATTTAAAATTTAAATACAAAATGATTAATAATTTATATATTATGTAATCATAAATACATAATATATAACATATATAACATAGTGTAGGTAAAAAGACAGATTACTATAAAAGAAACAGCAGTGTTTTATATTTAAATAATGTTTATAATAATACAGTACGAATACGTGTGAAATTTAGAGAGAGCACTTTATCAAAACGTTTTACAAACGTGTCTGAAAGAGAAATGTATAAACCATTTATCTTAGTCAAAGCTACTCTTTTGAAATTTCATTAACTTGATACAATACATGTTCTGGAAGTTTCAACTGCAATACACCGCTTGCTAATAACATTTCACATGGACAGACTACTTTGACTATAGACAGACTGTCACAATAGTTTTTCAACAACAACCGACAGACAGATACACTGATAATTTGGTTATCCGAACTCGGTAACACATTCTATGACATATATATGAAATACAGTCAGAATGATTAATATATTACCTAATTATTTCATTAGCGATGTCCATACATACATATTTTATATAAGTTTGTCTTTTAATGAAATATTACACTTTTCATTTATCGAAAATTATTAGATTCGTCGGGTCAGATAGTAATCGAGTGAGCTTGAGGCTTTTATTTTGTCGCAGACAGTAAACAATCGTTATTAAATTTTCACGGATGTCTTCTCGCGTCTCTCGTAGAAAACAGAAATGCTAAATGATATATTTGTCGCCGTAGGAATTTGTAGGGTTGGTGCATTGCTGCTCTAGGTGACGAATGGCGATTTTATTTTCTTTTTGTAAACGTTTAAGCACTACGTTTATTCGTTTACACTCGAATAGGTTTCAATTTACGTCTTCGAATAAATACAGCGAGAGCTTTTTAATCGTCTGAAGTACTCAAAAGGATTCAAATGGATCATTTAGAGGTAGTGTTTCTCAAATTTAGTAGTAAACTGTACCAACTTAGCATTTTATTTGCGTTAAACTTTTCACCATGAAACGAACAACATTAACTGTTTAAGTGAAAAAGAGAAATAGCTCTTCACAGTTCCAAGTGATTTGTGGTTTAATTACGATATAATTTCAACAGCTCTGTGTGAAAACGTCCAATGTTCGTATGGAGCACACTGCGTGGCTGGAGAGTGCGCCTGCCCCACCGACTGCTCGGGCGCGCCCCGGGAGCCGGTTTGCGGCAGTACTATGCAAACGTTCACCAATGAGTGTGAACTGCAGAAAGCGGCTTGCCGGCTGCCTCCACCAGCGACCCTGCACGTCATATTCTATGGGGACTGCAAAGATCGGCTCGCAGTCGTTCCTCCGATTGCTATGAGTGCGTATATATTTTCGGTTTCATTTACTATTCTACTCACTAACGTGTCTATATAATATTTACCTTTTTCTCTCTTTTTCTCTTAGCAAAAGTGAATAAGTATTTATTCATAAAACCTATTACAAAATAATTATGTATGTGGACCGTCTACTACTTTTATTAATTGCACTTGTAACTAAAAAAAATATTGCTAATAATTTACCTGTAGTTTACTATAAAGTATGGACAACATACAACATATGTACTATGGGACTGTCATAAAAGCCGTTAGCTGTAATTTCAATAAAGCGACCCATCCTTGGTCAATTAACAAACTTTCCGCTTTATAGCTTGACTAACATGTAAATATTTGGGTGGGTGTGGGTAGCTACGACCGCGATGACCACAACGGAGATGGAGGAGGGCTCCACGGATATATTGGGGGCGACCGATGAAGGCGGCACGGCGAATCCCTCAGCCTGTCGCGACATTCGTTGCGATTTCGACGCCAGCTGTGAGGTTGGCGCTGATGGGTACCCTCGTTGCTCTTGCCTCTTCGAATGTCCGGCTGACGACGAATACTTCCCAGTGTGTGCTTCCGACTTCCGGCTTTACCCAAGTTTATGCGCGATGCGAAAAGAGGGCTGTCACAAACAACTGGAGCTTCGGTTGCGGCCCTTGGACCTATGTAAAGGTCGGTTGTCTTTCACATGTATAGATAGAATTACTAACTTTCTCGTGCATGACTTCGGCGTATTAGCAACTAAACTACCTATATCACAAACTCCTGAAACAAGGTTAACATATACAGTACGGTTAATTAATTATTCGGAACGCAGGTATGGAGGTCAGGCCTTGCGGTAACAACAAAGCCATGATTGATATGTCTACGGGCCTCGAAATAGACTGCGGGAACGGACCGCATCGTCAAGACTGTCCGACGGGCAGTTACTGTCACATAACATTGACTGCGGCACGATGTTGTCCTAAAAGTAAGTTTTGCCAAAAACGTGAATTCTTATTTATTCGTAACCGACCCCAAAACAAAAAAGGATTGTTCCGCGGCAAAGTCAAAGACATCTTGTAAAGTTTTTCGGCTCTTTTGTCAACTCCAAATTAAAAATTTATTTCAATTCATTTACAGCTTGCTGGCTTTGAAGTGTTGTTTGTCAATTACTTCCCCTTTGTTAAAAAGTACAAGGTTATATCGAATTATGAATATTGAAAAGACAAGTTGTGAAAATTCAGTTACAGACTCGTCACGTCGCTCGAATAACGATATGTT